>PVHP010010143.1:34385-48541 GCA_004024765.1 Zapus hudsonius | reverse complement strand
CCCCCCCCCATATTTCTTCCCCCTCTCAGTCTGTTGTTTCAGTGTCATCATCTTTTCCTCCCATTATGTGTAGGTATTATCAGGCACTGCAAAATCATGAATATCAAGGCCATTTTGTGTCTGGAAGTTTGCATTGTAAGCAGTGCTACCCTTCCTTTGGCTCTTACAATCTTTCTGCCACCTCTTCCACAATAGACCCTGAACCTTGGGAAGTGTGATAGAGATGTCCCAGTGCTGAACACTCACTCCACTGTTGTTTTCTTCTCAGCACTATGGTGTCTTTTGCATTATCCCAGTGGTCACTGCCATCTGAAAAAGAAATTTCTCAAGCTGAGTGAAAGTAGTGCTGTTATTCGGGTATGCTTATTTTTTTTTTTAAAAAGATGCTTATAAGGCAGTTTGGTTGGCATAATATATGCATTTAGCCAGGCAACAGCAGGTATTACTCCCATAGAGCTCATGACCTCCCCCACCATAGGCTTTTGACTAGGTCTTCAATACCAGGCCTGTATTCCTTTCTGTGGAATGGGCCTCCAGTCCAATTAGAAATAGCACATTTTTTGATGAAGTTGTTTGATTTTTTTTTTTTTTTTGAGATCTTTGCAAATCCTGGATATTTATCCCCTGTCAGCTGGTAAAGATTTTCCTCCCATTCAGTTGGTTGCCTCTTTGCTGTATTCACAGTGTTCTTTGCTGTACAAAAATCTTTGTTTGCTTTTTCAAGGTAGGGTCTTTCCTGGGCTGGCCTTGAATTCTTGGCAATCCTCCTACCTCTGTCTCCTCAGTGCTGGGATTAAAGGCATGTGCTCCCATGCTCCACAAAATCAAGCTCATTTAAGAATGGGAAAAGGTAATGTCCTGTTACCTTTTGGGATGGCTTCTGGCCTCACCTATGCTGAGTGCATGGTTGGTTCCCTCTTTGTTACGCTGTAGGCTTGGCTAGGCTGGTTGGGTCTGTGGATCTGCTATTCAAATCAGATGTGCTAGATGTTGTGTGGCTAGGGGCTGGCTCAGATCCCTTGACATCCCCAGATCTCTAGTGGTTTCCAGGCTGGTGGTTGGGGGAGGGGAGGCTATGGAGAGTGCCTGGAGTTGTTCTGGAGCTGCTCAGCTAGTTCCTATTGTCTTCTCCTTCAGGTTTTTTGACTTTGTGAAGCTAGTGTGAGTGGAGAATCCCTTCATCATAATCTTGCTTTTGCTTACTCAGGCAGGGCCTGCCACATAGCTCTTCCAAGCAGACCACTGGAGTGGTTTCTGGCTGGTTGTGTGGTTGCTAGAAGTTCTGGTTGTCTCCTGCTTCTCTGCTGTGGTTAAAAATTCCTTACACACCTTCACTTTTTAGTAGAAGAGTGTATTGTGCTCTGTATAAGTTGAAAAAAATGACCTTTGAGTCTTGCTTTGTATATCTAGCTCTGTATTGTTGCTGGAACACTTTGCTGTAGTTATCTCTTCCCTTTTTTTTCTTTTTCATCAACTTGGGTCTAGAAGACCATATAACCAACATTAGAAAAATACAGAAAGATTATTAGAAAGAAAGCTGTACAATGATTGTGGGATCTATATAGTTCTTTGATCCTGGGCTCTTGAGTCCCTGGTCTATTTGGATGTTATTTTTTGCCCTATTAGGCAGGTCTTGTGTAAGCAGTGTCAACCATTGTGAGGTCATGAATGCCACAACCACTTTGTGTCTAAAAGACAGTATTTCGAAGCACTCTTGTTCCTTCCTTTGGCTCTTACATTTCTTTTTCTCCACCTCTTCAGGCCATGGTCCTTGAGCCTTGGAGGGTGTGATAAAGATATCTCAGTGCTAAACACTGGTCTCTTCTTCTCAGCACTTTGAGTTTTGAGTCTCCCTGGTGGTCATTGCCACCTTAAGAGAAGTTTCTCTAAGAAGAAGTTACAGTACCATTAATGTGTGGGCATAAATATGAGGACTTAGAGGGCAGTTTAGTGGACATGCTCCATTTAGCCAAAAAATCAGAAGTAGTTTCCCCACTAGGGCTTACGGCCTCCTCAGCCATAGGATTTTGGTTAGATTTGCAGTACTTAATATGAATTCCTTTCTGTGTAGTGAGCCCAGATCCAATCAGAGGTGTCACCGTTGTTCCATTTGGCTTGGCTGGCCAAATGTCCAGCTTTAAAACACTTTCTTATGCTTCTTTCAACTGTAACTAAATACTTATACCAAGGATTTCATTTCTTTTTTAAAGTAATATACTCTGATTCTCTTACTTCTGTTTGGCTAAGAGCTAATGCAAGCCTGGCATGGTGGTTCATGCCTGTAATGCCCACACTCATGAGTCTAAGGCAGGAGTATTACCATGAGTTAAAAGGTAAGCTATTTTGTGACAATGTGAGACCCTGTATGAAAAAATAATCCAAAAAATTAGAGGCTGGGTAGATGACTCAATGAGACACTTGCTGTAAAGCCTGCCGGTCCGGGTTCAATTCTCTAATCATCCACATAAAGTCAGATAGTGGTTTGTTTGCAACAGCAAAATACTCTGGTGTACCCAGCACACACACACACATGCAAATAAATAAGTAATTTAAAAATTATTGAATCTCAAAACAAACTTTGTTTATCCATAACTTAAAAGTCATGTATAGAAGTGCATACCTTTTATTCCAGCATGTGGGGGGGTAAGAGGATCACTCTGAGTTCAAGTTCAAGTCAAGGGCTTGAAACAGACCTTGTTTCAACAAATCAAAACAAAGGTGGGGGTTGTGGAGTAACCATAGATATTGTTAGTGTATCTTAGATTTTTAAATATATATTCTCTTGGCTGATATTACACATTACCAGAATATAAAATTTAAATGCATATCAGTTATTTTGAATTTAATATATTTTTTCATATAGGCAGTTGGCTAGACAGCAGGCTGATAGAAAGAAAGAAGAGTGCAAGGAAGGTAAGTTATGTTAATGGCATTTCAGATTTTTAAATATTTACTTGCAAAAGTAAGAGGAGAGTATGTGTATAGGCATGCCAGGGCCTCTTACTACTGTAAATAAACTCTCACACACTCTCTCTCTCTCCCCCTCTCCCTCCCTCCTTCCTTCCCTTCCCCCCCCCCCTCTCTCTCTTTCTCTTTCTCCTCATGAAATATTTTTTAAAAACAGTAATGTTGCCGGCCTCCTTAGCGCAGCAGGCAGCGCGTCAGTCTCATAAAAACAGTAATGTTTACAGGTTTTTGGTATTTCAAGGTAGGGTCTCACTATTCCAGGCTTACATGGAATTCACTATGTAGTCTCAGGGTGGCCTCAAACTCATGACGGTCCTCCTACCTCTGCTTCCCAAATGCTGGGATTAAAGGCATGTGCCACTACACCCAGCTGTTTATAAGTTTTTTGAGGTATATAAAATAAATAACCTGTACATATTTAAAGTCTATATTACAGGTTTGACGTAAGTATATAAATGAAATGGTCACTATAATAATATTATAATAATATATAATAAGTCACTATAATAAGTGGAACTATTACTCCCAAAAGTTTTTCAGGTGCCCATGTAATCCCTCTTGGTTCTTATGTTTCCACTTTGCCCTCAACTGCTAATCTGTTTCCTGTCAGTGCAGATTAATTTGTACTATCTAGTGATTTATATAAATGAAATTGTATGGTATGTGGGACACCCCCCCCCCCCCCCCCGTAGGGTCTCACACTAGCCCAGGCTGACCTGAAATTCACTGTGTAGTCTCAGGGTGGCCTTGAACTCAAGGCAATCCTCCTACCTCTGCCTCCCCAGTGCTAGGATTAAAGGCGTGTGCCACCACGCCCAGCTGTTATGTGGTCCTTTATCTTCCCCCTCCTACTCAATCACTCGTGCTGTCCATGTTGTTTCTTTCCATTATGTGACTGTTGCAGGCCAATCCTTAACTCAAGATCCTGCCTCAGTATCCTAAGTGGGAAATGTAGGCATGAGCCACCACACCTGCTTTATCTCGTCATCTTTTGATAGAGTTGACTTGTTTCCAGTTTGGGGCTATTGCAAACTGCTTTAAACATTAGGATGCAAGTCTTTTCTTTGCATTATACATCTTCTTTGAAGTGGGGTGGGTCACACAATTTGCTTATGTTGTGACCTTTTATTTTCTAATGTTTTTACAAAGATCAGGTTTAGCTGCCAGTTTTGTTATATAAAAGTATGTTTAGCTATATAACATTACAAATTGTTTTTGTAAGTACTCTTATTTGAAAATTTTTTTTGTACATGTCTGTAAAGACAAAGTGATTCCAATTGCTCGCTCATTGAAGACAAGAAGCATTGATAAAAGTACAGAACACCTGCATGAAGAGAATGGAGATGTTGAAGTTCGCCGTAGTTGTAGGATTAGAAGTCAATATAGCACTGTGAACCAGTCTGTGTTGTTTGACAAACTTATAACTAAGTAAGTAAACATACATTGCATACGTGAAAATGAGCTAAGTCCTGGTCTTATTCTAGCCGAAGCCGGCCTGGAATTCACTCTAGCCCTGGCTGTCCTAAAATTCAGGGTGCTCCTCCTACCTCAGCCTCCTTAGTGCTGGGGTTAAAGGCTGAACCATCATGCCCTGCTACCCTTGACTTAAAAAGTTACCTGTTTACTTATGCATTTGTGGGACGGGTGGGTGAATGGGTGCATGTGCATACCAGGGTCACTTGCTCCTGCAAATGAATGCCCATTTGGTTTCTCTTTCTTGTTATGTGACCTGCCAGAGCCTTCTGTCAGTGTAAATGAACTCTAGACACATGAAACTCATTGTTAGTCTGGTTTTTCATGGGTACTGGGAATCAAACCTCGGTCCTAAGGTTTGCAAGCAAGTGCCTTTAACCACTGAGCCAGTTCTTCAGCCCCCTATCTGACTTCTTTACATGGGTGGCTTGGAAAATTGGGCAGGCTTTGGAAGCATGTGCCTTTGACCCACCTCCTCCTACTCCTTTGTGTATGCTAGGCAAGTGATCTACCACTGAGCTACATTCCTGTTCTCATCTGGAACATTTTACTGTATTTGGGATTGGTTGAGCATAAATGAGAATGCTCATTAGAGTCCTTTGCATTCTGTATGTGTTTAAATTCTTGGAAAGAAAAGTTTGAGTATCTTATGCAAGTAAATCAGTACTTAGGGAAATGTTGTGATCAATGTTTTTTTAAAGCACTGCTGAAGCTGTACTTCAAAAAATGGATGATATGAAGAAGAAGCGTAGACGGCAAATGAGAGAGCGTGAATCCTTGGGAGTGTTTGATGAAACAAAAGAAGTAAATATAATCTTTCATTAGCGGGTGTTTTAATTTCCCATTTTTATTTTTTCTATACTGCATAGTCCCTTTAGAGATAATTATTTATCACTTTATCCAGCATTTCTTTGATCAGTCATTAATTACTGCTAGAGTTGTAAGAATGTATAGTTGTATTTTAAGATTATTAGGAGTCTTACTGCACTTTTAAAGAATATACACTGAATGTTAACGACTTGTTTAAATATTTGTAGAGCAAACTTAATATGTACACAAGGAAAAAAAAAGGCATACAACAAGCTGATGAAGAAACAACTGACAATCAAGAAGGCAGTGTGGGTTAGTATCTTAATTAACTTTGTTATAGTTCATGATGATGTTGTAATGAATTTAAGTTTTTTAATAAAAAATTTATTTTGAGGCAGGGTCTCACTCTCCCAGGCTGACCTGGAACTTTATAGTTTCAGGCTGGCCTCAAACTCACAGTGACCCTTCTACCTCTGCCTCCTGAGTGCTGGAATTAAAGGCTATATTCCCCATATAAAGCCAGATGCACAAAGTGGCACATATGTCTGGAGTTCATTTGCAGCAGCTAGAGGCTCTGATGTGCCCTTTGTCTCTTTTTCTCTTCTTACAAGTAAATAAAAAAATGTTTTTAAAAAGAATTATTTGTTACTGTATGAATGTATAAAGCGCTCACTGGGTCTCTTGCCACTTCAAAGAAACACTATTTTTGCCATCTGACTTTACGTTGGTGGCTGGGGAGTTGAATCTGGACCAGCAGGATTTGCAATCGGGCATCTCCTCTGTGTGTGTGTGTGTGTGTGTGTGTGTGTGTGTGTACACCAAGGTTTCTTGCTGGTACAAATGAACTCCAGACACATGGGCCAGCAGGCTTTTGCAAGCAAGCATCTTTAAGCACTGAGCTATATTCCTATTCCCAAAACGAATTTTCTGAAATATATTTTAAATGTGTGGGGAGTATGTGCTTACCATTATCATAAGTAGCTTATTTGTTTTTTGTTGTTGTTTGTAGTGGTGGTGGGTTTTTGTTTGTTTTGTTGGTTTTTTTTGTTTTGTTTTTTGAGGTAGGGTAGGAGGAGGCAGAGGTCAGAGGATTGCTATGAGTCCTAGGTCAGCCTGGGCTAGAGTGAGACCCTACCTCAAAAAAAAAAATTTGTTGCAAAAAGGATCAAATGTTAATAACCCAAAAATAGGTAAATTTTAAAAGGTCCCTTTCCAACTCCATATGTTAAAAATGGTTAACATTTTACTGGGTATACTGGCATTATTTCTTAATTGTAGAATCATCTGAAGAGGGTGAAGAACAAGATGAAGATGATGGTGAAGATGATGGTGAAGGCGAAGATGGAGAAGATGAAGATGATGGAGAAGACGATGAAGAAATAGAAGAAGATAACCAGAAACGATATTATCTCAGACAAAGAAAAGCACCTGTTTACTATGAGGCTCCATTGGAAAGTAAGCGCTACATGTACTTTTTCGGGAGATGAGGTAGGGTCTCGCTCTAGCCCAGACTGACCTGGAATTCACTATGTAGTCTCAGGGTGGCCTTGAAATCATGGCGATCCTCCTACCTCTGCCTCCCAAGTGCTAGGATTAAAGGCGTACACCACCATACCTGGCTCAATTTTATATTTTTAAAAAATATTTTATTTACGAGAGAGAGAAAGAGAGAATATGGGCATGCCAAAGTGCAAATGAACTCCAGATGATTGTGTCTCTTTGCATATCTGGTTTGACATGTATACTGGGGTATTAAACCTAGGCAGTCAGGCTTTGTACCTTTAACTGATGAGCCATCTATCCAGTAGTCTTTTTTTCTCTTGTTTTCTTTTTTCCGAGGTAGGGTTTTGCTCTAGTCCAGGCTGACCTGGAATTTGTTGTAGTCTCAGGGAGGCCTTGAACTCACGGTTATCCTCATACCTCTGTCTCCTGAGTGCTGGGATTGCAGGCGTGTGCAGCACCACAACCAGCTTCTATACATGATTTTATATGTGATATACATCTATTTCTTCTTTTAGAACCTCGTCACCAGAGGAAGCCCAACATGTTTTATAGTCACTCTACTTCTCCTGTAAGAAGATACCGATTATCATCTACAGGACCAAGAAGTCCTTACTGTAAAAGAATGGACAGGTTAGGTTCTAAAATAGTGGTCAATTATGATAGCGTAACTGTGGCTATGTTACAGCAGGATTCTAGAGTCTGGATTGAGTGTATTAAGATAGAATTCTATAATCTCATGCTTGGGAGAGAGCTTTGCTATATGCCTTTAGTGTCTCAACCCCCAGTTCCACTTACCACTCTTGCTTTGCTTTCATTAATGAGAAGTATTGATAACTGCCTTGGGAAGGTAGTTTATTCCATTGGGTTTTTTTGTTATTTGCTTTTGTTTTTTGAGGTAGGGTCTTGCTCTAGCCCAGGCTGACCTGGACTTCACTATGTAGTCTCAGGTTGGCCTCAAATTCACGATGATCCTCTTGCCTCTGCTTCCTTAGTGCTGGGACTAAATCTGTGCACCACTACGTCCAGCCATTATTTTTTTTTTTACTTTCTTTTTAGTTTCACCAGTCTGGGAATGGGCCATTTCTTCCATGGTAAAACAATATTAGACAGCTTTTCTCTATTCTTTCTCTTGATTTTTCTAATTTGTTTATGAAGACAACATAAGTGCTGAAAGATTGTTTTAGGGAAAAGAATTATACTTTTGTTCCTGTGTTTAATTTTATAACAGTCACGAATTTACATTCTAAATTTCTTTTCCATAATCCATTTTTACCTAACCCATAAAGATGAAGGATCTTTCTTTCAGAGTGGCTCAGGATCATCACAGGTGAAACAAGTCTGCATTGCCTGTTTTCTCATCACCTCTTTAAAATGCTGTTAAAATCTTAGCCTGATGCCACAGACAGACTTCTAATCCCAGTTACTCAGGGGGCTTTGGACAGAAGAGTGACAGTTCAAGGTCAGCCTGGGCAATTTAGTAGCAAGATCCTATCTGGGATGTATGAAACCTTAAGCTTAATCCCCAACACTAAAGGGTATGGGAGTGGAGGGGGGTGATTCTATCCTCCAGGATTGAGAATGTGGTTCAGTGGTAGAGCACTTTTCTAGTACAGTTAAGGCCCAGAGTTCAGTCCCCAGTATTAGAGTAACAAAATAAATTTAAAAGCTAAACATAAAGGTTGGGGGAGAATGCTGTGGCTTAGTAGTGTTGTATTTACATTACATGAGACTCTAGGTTCAGTTCTCAGTACTGAAAGAAAAATCCTGTTAGAGGCTTTCATTTCCTTGTAAAGGTATAGTGTTCTCTGGAGTCTACCATCACCAAGCCAGAGAGTTGGGGCATCAATCTTGATTACCTGACTGACAGGACACAGGCCTCTCATTGGTCCAGTGCAAGAAAGAGGCTAGTACAGTAGTTGCTGTGAGATTTAATTTCTTCTGTAATCTGTAATGGGCTTATGCTTCAGGAGGTAATGTTTACGCTATAGCTAAAGCCCACATTATTCCTTTGGTATTCATAAGTTTCAATATTTGATTCTTGGGTATATATATAGACTTTTCCTGTAAAAACTACCCATGAGTAACACATTTTTTCTTTGTGTGTGGGTTTTTTTTTTTTTGTTTTTATTTTTTCTACGTAGTAATCTCACTCTATCTCAGGCTGACTTGGAACTCACCATGTAGCCCAGGCTAGTCTCATACTCACAGTGATCCTCCTACCTCAGCCTTCCAAGTGCTGAGGAATTAAAAAAGCGTGCTACTATACCTGGTCTTGTTGAGTCATCTCCATGCAGGAATTTCCCCTCCCTATTTCATAAGTGCTTGAGCACTACAAGTACCAAGCCAGTAGATACAAAAAAAGGCTAAGGCAAGATACCTGGGTTTTTTTCCCCCGTTTTTCTTTCATTTGTTGTATGTGTAGTATGTTTGCTGTGGTGTGTATGTGTGGTGTATGCATGTGTGTGCAAATTCACACATCCCATGTGCATCTCTGCAGCCCTGAGGAAGATCACATGACCTTTTCTATCACCCTTCAGCCTTATTTCCCTGAGATGGTCTCTGACTGAATCTGGAGCTCCCTGTTGGTTTTTGTTTTTTTTTTTTATTTTAGGTTAGACTGGCTATGCTGGAAGCTCCAAAGATCTTCCTGTCTCCACCCCTTCAACACTGGAGTTACAGGCATGCACAGCTTTTTATGTAGGTGCTGGGGATTGAACTTGGGTTCTAATGCTTGTTCAACAAGTACTGCTGCTCTCTGAGCCATTTCTTTGGCCTCTTTTTTTTTTTGTAAATTTATTGTATGTATGTTTATGTGGGTACAGATGTGCATGCCATGGTTGGAAGACAGCTTTCAGATTGTCCAGTCTTGCCCTCTATCTCGTTTGTTTGCTTGCTTGTTTGTTTGTTTTGAGGTAAAGTCTCACACTAGCCCAGGCTGAGTGGTAACTCACTCTGTAGTTCCAGGCCGGGCTCAAACTCATAAGCTATCCTCTTACCTCTGCCTCCTAAATGCTAGGGTTTAAAGGGATGTGCCCTATGACTGGCTCCTATTTCTTTTGAGGCAGGATCTCAATACTTTTCCCTACTTTGTGAGCTTTTTGTCGATTCTTCCTGTCACTGGTACCATTCTCGCCCAGGTGACCTGAGATTACAAAGACCTGCTATAGGTGCTGGCTTTTTTACATGAGTGTGGAGATCCAAATTCAGATAGTCAGAGTTGCATGGCAAGTGCTTTATCTGCTGAGCAATCTCTAGAGCCCATTTCTTTCTTTTCTTTATGTGTTGTGCATGTGCCCCATGTCTGATGAACCTGATCTCACGGATAAAGATCCTTCTGTCTACTGCTCTTATCACCAGTTACAGGTGTGCCCAACTATGCCTGGCGTTGGATTCTGAAAATCAGATTCAGGTCTTCATGCTTGTATGGCAAGCTCTCTGACCCATTGAGCTAGCTCCCCGGCTCATCCTTTATAGCATTAGTCTTTTTTTTTTTTTTCTTTTGGTTTTTCGAGGTAGGGTCTCACTCTAGTCCAGGCTGACCTGGAATTCACTGTGTAGTCTAGGGTGGCCTTGAACTCATGGTGATCCTCCTACCTCTGCCTCCTGAGTGCTGGGATTAAAGGTGTGTACCACCACACCCAGCTAGTATTAGTCTTTGTAAAAACAGCGCATCATGCACTTAGAGGTCTGAGAATAGCTTCCTGCCTTGTTTGAGAAGCAGATGCATGTTTGTTCACCACTGCATGTGCCCGTGAACTTCTGGGAATTCTCTTGTTTCATGGGTACTGGGTAATAAGCCTAGGCCTTTAGGCTTTGCAAGCGAGTGTCTTTAAATTTCTATTCCATTTATGATTTCCCAGAGTTTATGAGGAACTCTTCACATTCTTGCCAAAAACTTATTGTTATATGATATTTTGGATATAGCTCTTTAAATTTTTTTTTTTGGTCATGATCTTGTAAGTCATTTTGCCTATTGAAGAGACCAAGCACATCTCTGAAAGTATAATTTGATCAAGAATTCTTTTAGTCGGGCTGAAGAGATGGCTTAGCCATTAAGGTGCTTGCCTGCAAAGCAGAAGGACCTGAGTTCGATTCCCCAGTGACCACGTAAAGCCAGATTCACAAGGTGGCGTATGTGTCTGGAGTTTGTTCACAGAGGCTGGAGGCCCTGGTGTTCCCATTCTCTCTCTCTCTCTCTCTCTCTCTCTAAAAAAAGAAAAAGAATTCTTTTAGTCACATCCAGAATCTAGTGGGCTTTTGGTGCTTTCAGCGAAGCTTCAGGAATGCTGCCTTTTTAAACATTTCACTCTAGCCCAAACCGATCTGAAACTTTGTAGGCCAGGCTGGCCTTGAACTCATGGCAGTCCTCAGCCTCCCAAGTGCTGGGATTTAAAGGCATGTGCCACCACGCCCAGCTTTGTTTTTTTGAGACAGTATCTCACTTTTTAGCCCCAGCTGGCCTTGAACTCAAAGCTATCCTTCTGTCTCAGCCTCCTGAATGCTGGGATTACAGGTATAAAATACCACATCTGGTAGGAATGTTGTCAATAAGCAGAATTCTTTTCCTTATTGTTGCTGGCCTCTAATAACTTGAAGTTTATTCATTTGTTCTTGACTGAAGTTTCTGGGAGCTACCTAGTCCTTTAAACAACATGGTAACATAAAAGTGCAATTGCTTAACCTATCTTCTAAAATAACCTTTATTGTCAAAAAGTTAGAATTGGCTTTAATTATGCTCAAAGTTGTCTAACTCTTGTTTGTGCCACATTTTTAAAATGGGTTGATGTGGCCTAGCAGTTACTTTCTTGTTACTGGGACAAAACACCCAAGACAAAACACCCAACAAGAGACAACTTATTTCCGGCTTACGGTTTTGAGGGGAAGCTTTATCATGCTGGGGAAGGCATGGCAGGAGCAGGCAGGCAGGGAGGAAGTAGCAAGAGCAAGCTAAGTGTGACAAATAGGGCTGGAATATTCCCAGGCCCACTTACTCCAACAAGTCTCTCCGAAAGGCTTCACAACTAGCCTCATCAACTGGGGGTCATTCAAACATGAGGTTATGGAGAACATTTTACATTCAACCCAGCACATATGGATGGGTATGTTTAAAATATCTCTTAAAAACCAAAGTAATAACCTTTTTACAGCATGGACTAATCACTTCGAGCCTGAAGCATTGACTAGGTTCAGAACTCCGCTCTCCCACTTATTGGAGACCTTAGGTGTGTTACTTAGCCTCACTGTGCTTAGTGTTCTTTTCTTTTTGAGGGTTAGGGGGTTGTTGTTTGGTTTTGATCTACCAAATTGGGGATAATAGCACTTGTATTATAGAATTGTGAGGATTGAGTGACCTAATATACATAAAGCATTTAAAAATGTCTAGCAAATATTAAGTGTTATGTTATAATAATACTTTTTTTATTCAATATTCTACTGTGCAAATCAAACATTGGAAGCCTATTAGTTTTTGGTGCTATGATAAAGTACTTTAATTTTTATTTATTTTCAGGGAGAGAGGGAATGAGAATGTGTGTGCCAGGACCTCTAGCCACTGCAAATGAACTCCAGATACATGTGCCACTTTGTGTATCTGGCTTTACGTGGGTACTGATGAGTCGAACACAGGTGTTTAGGCATTGCTGGCAAACACCTTAACCACTGAGCCATCTCTCCAGCCCCCTAAAGTACCTTTAGGTCTTCGTTGAAGTAGAACATCTTAGAGATAGGAACATGTGGCATTAGAGGCTACTCACCTCATCGTAGCTAGGAACAAGATAATGCCCTTCCAGCCAGAAGTGGTAGCATATCCTGTAATTCCAGCGCTTGGGAGATGGAGGCAAGGGAATCTGGAAATCAAATCCAGCTTTGGCTACCTGGACTGTACCCCCTGTCTAAAAATACACCTTTCAGAGCCACACCCCCAGTGACCTTCTTCCTTTGGCAAGGCTCCACCTTCTAGTAGCCCCTTCAATTATGAACTCATAAACGGACTAATCCATTGATGAGGTCAGCACCTTCATGATCCAGTCACCTTTCATAGTGCTACCAGCTGGGGACAAGCCTTCAGTAGATAAGCCTTTTTGGGGGATTCTTCATATCCAAAACAATATTTTATGTTGGTCTACAAGGTTTTGTTTGTTTATACTTTTTACTGGTTTGTGAAATAAAAAAAAACTAGAAATTACCAGTATAGTAGTTTATACAATGTGGATTTTTGGAATAGATGTAGGTTTGAATTCTGACATCAGAATTCTGAGCAAGTTATTTAACCCTTGAACCTCATTGGTCCTCACTATAAAATGAGTCTACTAATAATGTATGTTGTCCAGAATTTTAATTAAGATTAAACGAGGTCTAGGGATATTGGAAGAATATTTGCCTAATATGTTTAAGGCTTTGAGTTTAGTCTGTATTTGGGGCAATGGATGGTATGAAATAATGTCAAGCAGGTATAGGAAAGAGTGGTTAAATGTTACTCCTTTTTTATTATAAAATTTGCCTTCTGTGAATTATAAGTTCACATATAATGCAAATGCTTCAGGGCCTATAATATTGTTGACATTAGTTTTCAATTTACATTTGTAGACTTTCACTAGATAATTTTAGTTAAAAGCTGATCGCAAAAATGATCTTGAGTACATAGATGAACTGAGGACTGTTTTTTCCATTTATTTCTGTTTTTACTAACTTAAAAACTTTGGGGCTATTTGTGTTTGAAAATTCAAGTTTTTAATGTGGTTGCACAGGTTAACATGCAGCGTTGGTAGTAGGTGGCATCATCTCTAGAGCTGTCTGCCCACGCTGCAGTCAGATAGGTTCCTATTTTTATCTTAAAGCATGAGGACAATCACACTCAAGCATGTGGAATAGGAAGACTAGGTTTCCGAGCTTTCTGTTTCTTTGTTTTTATATAGTCTAGGCTTGTATTATGCAGATACTAAACTGTAAATTCTGTTTTTGGACATAACATGATTATATTCTGAATCAGAACAAGTTGTAGACCCTAAGCCAGTTCCTAACCTGGATCTTTGTTTTCCCCATTTTCTGCAACTGTCAAAAGAAGTACTTAAAGTTTTTTATGTTTGCAACACTTGGTTTTGTACTTAATATTATCAATCAGCTTAAGACGTTAATAGCATTTTTATCATTTTTGTAAGAAAACTCATGGGTTTCATACTGTGTTCAAGAGTTAAGTAGTAAGAGCTATGAATTTGCAGTTGATGACATAAATAAAAGGCCATCTAATTCCTTATTGTTTCCCAGCTATTTTGTTTAGCTGTGCTGGGGATCAGACCCAGGGCCTTATACTACATTAACAATCTACTAATGAGCTGTACTGTATAACTCTAGACATCCTGACATTATTCCCCCCGCCCTAACTTTTTTATCTTTAAAAAGTCATA
>PVHP010010143.1:11885-29385 GCA_004024765.1 Zapus hudsonius | reverse complement strand
CTTTCCGCCCCCTCTTCCGCTCAGTTCTCTTGAAATTAATTTTCAATTTTTTTAACAGGTGCCTGCCACTAAATTTTCAGAAAGACGAAATAAGAGGAATTCACAAAGATCGAATGAAAATTGGAGCAAGTCTTGCTGATGTTGATCCAATGCAACTCGATTCTTCAGTGTGTACTTTGAATTTTGTGCTTGACTTGAGCTGTAATTTAATTCATTTTACTTTATTCCTTCTTATGGGAAACTTAATCTATTATATTTTTTTGAAAAACCTTTGAGCTACAACTAAAATACTACTGTTTATCAGTTGATGATGGTTGATGTTTAAACATCAGTAACATTTTAATTTTGACTCAGATCTGTATTTTCTGTCATTACCAGATACGATTTGATAGTATTGGTGGCCTGTCCAGTCACATTTCAGCCCTAAAAGAGATGGTAGTGTTTCCATTACTTTATCCAGAAGTGTTTGAAAAGTTTAAAATTCAACCCCCAAGGTAATCTAATTATGCTTCTTCTTTGTAGCCATATTCTGAACTAACTCCTATTACTTTGCATAGTTCTTAACGGATTAATCCTTTTGAAACCCCAGTCCTTGGTTCCTTCCCCCCTCCCTTCTCTGAGGGTCTCACTTTAGTGCAGGCTGACCTGGAACTCACTCTGCAGTCCCAGGCTGGCCTCAGACTTAAAGACTTCTGCCTCATGAGTGCTGAGATTAAAGGCTTTTTTTGGGGGGGTGGGGGTGGGGGTTTCAAGGTAGGGTCTTGCTTTAGCCCAGGCTGACCTGGAATTCACTCTGTAGTCTTCAGCTGGCCTTGAACTCATGGTGATCCTCCTACCTCTGCCTCCCGAGTGCTGGGATTAAAGGCATGTGCCACCACACCCAGCTAAAGGCTTATTTTTTAATATAAATTTCTTTATGGTTTACTTATATGATTAAAAAAATGTAGATTTGCTCATATATTTAATTATTCATAATAAAGATATTTTTAAAAATTGTAAGCAAAGAGCTAGAGAATAAGGTATACCAGGGCCACTTGTATGTGCCACTCTGCATCTTTATGTGAGTAATGGGGTATAGAACCCAGGCTGTCAGGCTTAGCAAGTAAGTCCCTTTAACTGCTGAGCCATATCTCCTGCCCCTTCAGGAGCAGTGTTTACTCTTAGGTTTTAACTTGTACTTACTTTGTGGAATGAAGCTATTTCATCTGTTTTATAGTATTTATTCACTAAAAAAACAAATACTGGTGCCTAATTTGTTTGGCTAATTTACTTTTTGACCTAGAGCTAAACCATTTTAACGTATTTTACAGAGGTTGTTTGTTCTATGGTCCACCTGGAACTGGAAAAACTTTGGTTGCTAGAGCACTTGCCAATGAGTGCAGTCAAGGGGACAAGAGAGTCGCATTTTTCATGAGGAAAGGTGCTGATTGTCTGAGTAAATGGGTAGGGGAATCTGAAAGACAGCTACGATTACTATTTGATCAGGTATGACATTTAAACTTAACCTCTATTGTTTTATAATCTATGTATTATAATCTATATCACTTTTCATATAAATGAACTCTGAAGAATTATACCAACTATATATAGTCTAGAAAGGTAATTAATATGTATGGTTTTTATATGTCAAGATAATACCCCTAAAAAAATAAAAAAAAAATAGTAAAAAGATAATACCCAAGACAAACAGCTTTATAGAAACAAGAGCTAGGAATAATTTAATCTCAGTTCTGTGGAATCTTAGGTCTCACATCTACTGAGAGTGATGGTCTTGTCCCTTGCAGTTCAGTAGTAGTGAATTAAAGTATGGCATTTAAATTTTTTCATTTATTTGAAAGTAGGGAAAGAGAGAGAAAATGGGAATGCCAGGGCCTCTTGCCACTACAAACTCCCAGATGCATGTGCCACTTTGCATTTGGCTCTACATGGGTACTAGGGGGATCAAATCCCAGCCACGAGGCTTTGTAAGCATATGCCTTTATCTGCTAAGCAATCTCCCCAGCCCTAAGTTAGTCTTTAATAGTTGTTTTTCTATTTGTCGTACTAAATATAGCTGTATGACATCCGTGGTATATAAACTTTTGAGTATTTTATATATTTCCATTTGAAAATGTACAAGGTAACTATATGTTAATATAATTTAGTCTGAGTCCTGAAAACATGTTTGTTAAGAATTAGATTTATAAATTGTGCTGTTATAAATCCTGTTAGGAAAGAATGAAATAACAGATTTATAAATAAAGCAAATTGTTGACAACTCCATTACACATACACAATGTACCCTTATCATAATCCCCTCTCAACACCATCCTGGTCCCCTCTTTTCAATTAAGTCCTCCTCTGCTTTGATGTTATCTGTGTTTTTGCCTCCTCTATCATCTATGACGGCTTGTTGATGGGCCCAGTGTTTTGTAGGTATGCAGGTAACAACAGCTGCTGTTAGGTTATGAATGCACTGGCCACTTGTTAAATTCTTATAGAACACTTGAATGAACATGGATTTAAATGTTTTATAGCAAATGTACATATTTGAAGCTTTTTGTGATAACATAGGACCAATGGACTTTTTTTAGGCGTATCAGATGCGTCCATCAATTATTTTCTTTGATGAAATTGATGGTCTGGCTCCAGTACGGTCAAGCAGACAAGATCAAATTCACAGGTAAAACTTGTTTGGTATTTCTACATTTCTTTTTATATATTCTGACCTGTATTGATGTTACATGAAAGAATGTTATATGGTGAAAAACTTTACAAACCAATAGCTTCCCTTTTTGGTTAACAGACCGTTAATATACAGTACTAAAAGGGGGAAATAGTGAACCTGCCCTGACAGGGCATCCTCAATACAGTTTGAAAATCTTGATTAAAAAAGAATTTACTCACACTGCAGATACGCATTCACAGGCCAGTGAGGGTGAGTGATGTGAAAATAGTGAGCCAGGCCATTGATAGGAATACACATGTAATGGAATACGACTGAGTGACCTGCCATAAGAGCTTAGTCGGTGTAGAATAGAAGATGAACAAGATACAGTAATGTGATTGACCAGTGGTTTGCTTTTTTAACATCTGTTGGCCTTAAGGATAATTTCATTTGTTGCTGAGTAAATTGGAATTTCAAATACTATGGTAAAAATAGTTTTTTTTCTATGAATGCCTTATTAATACTCATATAAAAATTGTATATAAAACATGCTTCATTAGCAACCATGGATTTTGTTGTGTTACTAGGGAGAAGCACTTACCAATATTGTCACTATGTTGCAGTCAAATAAATTGTCTACTTTATTTTAAGATAGCTCTATAAAAAGGTATGAGAGATTTTAATAAAAACATGTGGAGTAATTTTGTTAGTAAGCAGGAACATGTCATTTCAAATATGTCTGCATATATTTTTAGAGAAATTTAGTATTTTCCCAAAAACTTTCACAATATGACAATAAATTTTTTGTTCCATTGGCCAGTAATGGAATAGTTGAGCATCAGAAATGATGACTGGCCGGGTGTGGTGGTGCACGCCTTTAATCCCAGCACTCGGGAGGCAGAGGTAGGAAGATTGCCGTGAGTTCAAGGCCACCCTGAGACTACAGAGTGAATTCCAGGTCAGCCTGGGCTAGAGTGAGACCCTACCTCGAAAAACAAAGAAAGAAAGGAAGGAAGGAAGGAAGGAAGGAAGGAAGGAAGGAAGGAAGGAAAAGAAAGAAAGATAGAAAGATAGAAATTGATAATGAATCAGACATTTATTCCTGTTCTATAATGATCATAATTCAGATTAATCCAGTAGTTGAAGTAGTACAGTTTTAGAGGGAAATCACAGGTACTGAATGGAAAAGGGAGCACCATGCTTGGTTTCACATGCTTGTACTCTAAACACTTGGGATTTGGAGGCAAAGACTGAGAATTCAAGATCTTCTCAACCACTTAGTGTAAGGCATACCACCAGACGAAAAGAAGTTAAAAAGAATGACTGAATGAGGGGGAAAAAATCACCACTTTATAGCCTTTTGTGAAATAGTGAATCTAGACTTGTGGTTTTAATTAGGGTGTTTCCTTCTTACTAGAAACAAACGCCTGGAGATTCCCACCCCCACACCCAGGGTCTCACTCTATCCCAGGCTGATTTGGAACTCACTCTGTAGTCAGGCTGGCCTCTAACTCATAGTGACCCCTTCTTGCCTTGCCTCCTGAGTGCTGGCACTAATGGTGTGTACCACCATATCCGACTTGGAGTTAATTACTGGCATCTAGTAGGTGGAGGACAGAGATAACAGCTAAATATCCTACAATGCACCAGACATCTTTCAATAGTAAATAATTATATGGGCTAAGATGTTAGTAGTGCTCAGTAGAGCAACTTTGATCTAAAGCAGGCATGTCCAGTTGTGACATATTATCTACAAAATTCCAGAACTGCAGGGAAGTTAAAAATCTCATAATGGGCCAGGCATGGTGTCGAATACCCTTAATCCAGCACTTGTGAGGTAGAGAATTACTGTGAGTTTGAGGCCAGCCTGGGACTACAGAGTGAGTTCTAGGTCAGCCTGGGCTAGAATAAGACCCTATCTCAAAAAAAAAAAAAAAAAAAAAATCTCATAATAGGGCTGGTAGAGATGGCTCTGTAGAAAAGCACTTGCCGTACAAGAGTGCTGCATGAGTTCAGATCCCCAGACCCCAAATAAAAGTTGGAAGTTGTGGTGAGCTTCTGTAACACATCCACAGCTAGAATGCAGCCAGAGAAAATTTTTTCTGGAAGTTGGCCAGCTTTCCTGGCAAACAAGCCATGAACATGAACAAGAAGAGCCCATGTCTCAAAAAGGGAAAATTCTACATGAGTGCCATGGAATACACATATCCAAAAAACATCCTCAGATTTTAAGTAAGTTGCCATTTTGTATTGAGCCCTATTCATAGTTTTTCTCCCCTACATTCATCGTTCTCAGTGGCTGCTAAGTTAAAAAGATGAACAGTGAGCTGTGCATGGTGGCACAAACCTGTAATTCCTCTACTTCAGATTTGGGGGTAGGATGGGGGGAGAGGGAGGGAGAGAGAGATCAACAGGGAACTGTATGAACTAGGTGGATGAAATAGTGATACTTAAGTGAACAATTGGTTTGTGATAGAAAGCACTTAATATGAAATGTATATGTAGCCTGCTTCTAGGTTTAGCTGACAGTTTAAAGTGTGTGTATACATAGGTGTGAAAGGCAACCAATTCAGAATGTGGGAAGGAAATTCTGCAAAGCAGATGACCTTGTTTGTTCAACAAGTAAATGGTATGGAGGAAGGGAAAGGAAACTTACGAATTTGAGGGGGGAAATGATCACATGCAGTGTGTGGATGTGATTGAATTGAAGAAATAAACATAAAAACATACTTTCAGGGGTTGAAGGTATAACTCAACACCAATGCCCAATACTACAAAAAGACTTTGAGATAGCCTGAGGAAATTAGACACTAGATGATATAAAAGAACTGTAACTGTTAACTTCTGGATAAAGGTGTTGTGTGTTTGCTTCCTACAATTACACATATGAAGTACTTAATGGACTGGTGTTTTTACGTGTGTCTGCATGTTTGTGTAGGATGTATGTGATGTAGTATGATGTGGTGCTGGAGCAGAACATCAGGTGTACTATTCCATTGCTCTTTTCTACCTGGGTTTGTGTAGTTCTGGAAATTGTGGGTCTCTGCTCCCCTTCTAGATTTGAATTATAGGTGCACATGGTCATGCCAGGCATGGTGGTGCGCGCCTTTAATCCCAGCACTTGGGAGGCAGAGGTAGGAGGATCATCATGAGTTTGAGGCCACCCTGAGACTACATGGTGAATTCCAGGCCAGCCTGGGCAAGAGTGAGACCCTACCTTGAAAATGAAAATTGATTGAACAGTAACTTGGTGATGTGAGAAAATTGCTTACATGTTTAATGCACTAAATTTACCAAGAGAAGAAATAGTATTAGTGATATATTCTGTTTATAGCATTAATTTTTTCTTTTTTGTTTTTACATTTAGTTCTATTGTTTCCACCCTCTTAGCTCTTATGGATGGTTTGGACAACAGAGGAGAAATTGTGGTCATTGGTGCAACCAACAGACTAGATTCCATAGATCCAGCTTTGCGAAGGCCGGGTCGCTTTGACAGAGAATTCCTTTTTAGCCTACCTGATAAAGATGTAAGAATTTAAACATCATTTAAATCTCAGCAACATGTTGCTTTTTATCATTAACAGATCTTAATATAGTAAAATTTTAAGATTTGTTAATTTTATATTATGATAATTCAGAAGAACTCAGCTAGGGATAATGTAGTTTCTTTCAGTATGATACCTCTCTTCCCAATTTTAATATTCTTTAAGAATACCAGCCTTGGGAGGTAGTCAGTTTAACATACTATAGAATAAACAATTGTTTAATTTTTCATTTACATGGTAAATATAGCAAACATTAATACAAGCTTGTTTAACAAATGAGTTTCCTTAAATGCTTACAAAACGTCTTTTTTCTCATCTTATTATGTTTTATATTTCTGTTTACAATAAGTATTCATTACTTTAAAATTTTAACTATCAAAATAGTTTAAATCAACAATGTTCTAATCTAAAGAATATGTAATTAAAATTTTAAAGAATTAAAATTGGTTTTATTTGTAGGCTAGAAAAGAAATTCTGAAGATTCATACAAGAGATTGGAATCCCAAACCTCTGGACTTGTTTCTAGAAGAACTAGCCGAAAACTGTGTTGGTAAACATTGTTTTTTAAGCAATTACAAGAAACAGTACATTCTCTTTGAAAATGTTACAAGTTGTTCTTTTACCTTAAAAATCATATTTAAAGAAACACAAGGAAAGCTAGGTATGGTGGCTCACATCTGTAATCCTAGCACTTGGAAGATGATGACAGGATGATTGCAAATTTGAGGCCATCCTGGGCTACATAGCAAGACCCTATTTCAGAAAAATTGAAACAAAAATTTGTTACCCCCACCCAATAAGGTCTTACTCAAGCCCAGTCTGGAATCCATTCTGTAGTTCCAGGCTGGCCTCAAATTTACATCCATACTCCTACCTCTGCCTCCTGAATGCTAGGATTAAAGGTGTGAACAACCACACCCAGCTTCTCATTTCTTATTTGTGGCATGTTTTCATCTCCAAAGTCCTGAATGTTAAGTACAGATATTTGGCTAGATATAATGACACATTTCTATAATCCCAGCACTCCAGGAGTATTGAGGCAAGAGGATTACCATAGTTTAAGGCTCTCCTGGCCTATAAAGTGAGTACTTAGCCAGACAGAACTACATAGTGATAACCCATCTCAAAAAAAAATTTTTTTAAAGCTGAGCTTGGTGGCATACACCTTTGAGCCCAGCACTTGGGAGGCAGAGGTAGGAAGATAGTCATTAGTTAGCTCAAGGCCAGCTTGAGACTACATAGTGAATTCCAGGTCAGCCTGGGTTACAGCAAAACCCTACCTCAAAAAATAAACAAACAAATTAGTTCACACAAAAGAGCAGATATTTGACAAACCAGATACTGTGGTAATTTAAGATCTGTTTAGACATGACAGAATTGAGCTATCTTTTACATGTGATTTTCACATTAGCCCTGTGATTGGGCTGAAGAAATGGCTTAGTGTTTAAGGCTCTTGCCTGCAAAGCCTAATGACCCTTGTTAAATTCCCCAGTACTCATTGTAAAGCATGTGCACAAAGTGGCACATGCGTCTGGAGTTTGTTTGCAATGGCTAGAGGCCCTGACACACCCATTCTGCCTCTCTTCTCTCTATATCTCTGCTTTGGAAAATAAATTTAAAAAAATTTTTTTGTTTAAATCTTGTTCTTAATCCATATCCTGTACTTAGTGCTTATACGTTTCACAACTGACTGGTTTTTGGTGTTACTACCTCTATTGAAATTCACTTCACTACTATATGACTAGGCTAATTTTTGAATTTTTCTTTAACCATGCCATGTGGGTAGTTTTGGAGTTGTGTTTACTTTTCCCTGGTTGCTTTGGATTAGGGTACTGCGGAGCAGATATTAAGTCAGTGTGTACAGAAGCGGCTTTGTGTGCACTTCGTCGACGCTACCCACAGATCTACACCACCAGTGAGAAGCTCCAGTTGGACCTTTCTTCAATTAATATCTCAGCTAAGGATTTTGAAGTAGCTATGCAGAAGATGATACCAGCCTCCCAGAGAGCTGTGACATCGCCTGGGCAGGCACTGTCTCCCATTGTGAAACCGCTTCTGCAAAGCACTGTTAACATGATCCTAGAAGTCGTACAGAAGGTATTTCCACATGCAGAAATTGGTGCAAACAAAGCTTTAGACTCAGGTATAAAACTTAATTGACTTGAATTGGAGGTGCTGAAGTATTTCATGAATTAAAATCACTGATATCCAGGGTCTTTGTTCTGCAGATGTTTCTTATCCTCTCCTGGAAAGTGACTTGGCATACAGTGATGACGATGCCCCATCAGTGTTGGAAAATGGACCTTCTCAAAAAGCCTTAACTAAGACAAAAGAAAATTTAAATTTTCTGCATTTGAATAGGTAAGCCTTTTTTGCAAGTATATCAGTTACTTTGTTGTTGGAACAGAATACTCAGAGTAGCTTAAGGAAGGAAAAGATTTATGTTTGGCTCACGGTTTTGAGGGGGAGTGCCTCATGGTGGGAAAGCATCACAGTAACAGCAAAGCTGGCCTCACTTCAACAAGGAAGAAATCGAGAAAACACACTGGGCTTGGAGCTGTATGACCTTAGACCCCCATCTCCCCCTCCCCATGAAACCTACTCAAGGCTCCACCTGCCAAAGACTCCACAGCCTTCCCAACAGCACTACGACTAAGTATTTAAACATAGGGTCTATGGAGCACATTTTACATTTAAATCATAACAAGTAAATATTTTGGTGTGTACTTTTTCTAAAAATAGTGAGATTTGGTTGGCCAGGTATAAATTACTAAACAACTAAGTTTTTATTTAAGTTGAAATGCCAGAAATTTCTTGTTGTAATTGTCAACAACAAAGTATTCCTAAAAATCTGTGAGTGTCATTGCGTTCCAGAAACTATGAACCATGTTATGGTTGGCTAATAAATAGGCAAACTTCTGACAACTCAATTGGTAGGGAAAACAGTTAAACCTTTTTTTTCCCCAAAACATAGCTTATTAATTCTTTCAGAAATGCCTGTTACCAACCTATGTGTTTCCGACCAAGAGTGTTGATAGTGGGAGAACCAGGATTTGGACAGGGTTCTCACTTGGCACCAGCTGTCATTTATGCTTTGGAAAAATTCACTGTATATACATTAGACATTCCTGTTCTTTTTGGAGTCAGCACGGCATCACCTGAAGAAACATGTGCTCAGGTAATTTGTTTCCTAAGTAAACTAGTCTTCCAGAGATAATGTCTGGAATTGACTCACTTTTTGTCTTTCTGATTTCTAACTTTATCTATATAACATAGAACTATGCATAATTGCTTAGTCATTAATTTTATAACTCACATGAGTATTCAGTATCTCTGACCTTAGGAAAGTTGCTAGATCTCTATGCTTCGTTTTTCCTGTTTGAAAAATAAATATTTTAGCTGTTGTAAGAATTTAAATACTTAAAACAATGACCATGGCTTAGTTTTCAGCTATTCTGTTATTGTTGCTATATTCATATTTACTTTTTAATATAATATAAATTATAAAACATGTATATATTTATTTAACCTTGGTTACTATGACAATTTTCTAGATTTCTTCAACTGTTTTAATTGCCTGAAGCAATTGTTTTCTCTAAAATGAGACTTAATAAAGCAAAAACAAAATTGTAGGATTTGGGGAAAAAAACATTCAAAAATATGAGGGTTTTATATAATTCTGGCAAACGTTTCAAGTTGTAGAGCTAGTATTATCAATGTGCTAACTAAAACTGAGTATAGTATTTTTCTTTTATTAGATGATTCGTGAGGCAAAAAGAACAGCACCGAGTATAGTCTATGTCCCACATATCCACTTGTGGTGGGAAATAGTTGGAGCAACACTCAAAGCCACATTTATCACATTATTACAGAACATTCCTTCGTTTGCCCCAGTTTTACTGCTTGCAACTTCAGACAAGCCCTATTCTGCACTGCCAGAAGAGGTAATTTATTGGGGAGGGAATCATTATACTTTAAAAAAGATTTGTTTGTGTGACAGTAAAAGTAACTTACACTAAAACTTCAAGTGCTACAGATGTACATAAAGCAATAAGCAAAATTAGTCTTACCAGATAAATCATTGTTAACTATTTGGCCTGTGTGCATTATGGAGGCAGTTTGCTGGGGTTCAGGAAAGTTTGAAGTTCAAATCCTAAATTCGTGTCTGGTATTTATTTATTTGTTTATTTATTTATTTATTTTTGTTTTTTTTTGAGGTAGGGTCTCACTCTAGCCCAGGCTGACCTAGAATTCACTATGTAGTCTCAGGTGGCCTTGAACTCATGGTGATCCTCCTACTTCTGCCTCCTGAGTACTGTGATTAAAGGCGTGCGCCACCACACCTGGCTCATATCTGTTTTTAATCAAAGAATTGGATAAAACAAGACTGAGAAGGATAATTATTAAGTTACTACATTTATTGAAGGAAGGGAAATGGATACCTGCACACAGTCTGAAAGCCCATGTGATATAGGCCCTGGAAGAAATATGAAAAGGGATTTAAAGAGAAAAAAGTACAGAGAGCTCCTGCCATGTGGAAGGTTGTAGGGGATAAGCCCATGTGGGAATAGGAGAGGGGAAGGGAGACTTACCAGAGCCTGAACGTTCAGGAAGGATGAAAGGGCAGCAAAGAGACCTTGCCTACCTAGTAGGCATCTACTTATAACCTTGTGGGCTTTACCTTCAGGCATAGGTGAGTCTGAGAGAGCTGATTGATCTGGCTCAAGAAGAGGCCAACCTTGACACCAAGTTTTGGGGCTGAGTTTAACCTTAATGCTCCTTCCTAGGGAGGGGCTCAGGTTGTTTATAGAAAGACAGGTCTAGGGAACTCCTTTAGGCACACACAGGAAGTCAGATCTTTCTTTGATCTCTAGCAGTTTAGAGACTGTAAGGGCAGGCTCAGAGGCTTTTCTGCCTTTACCTTTTGGGCCATCGCCCTAACTGCCTCAGTATTGTAATGCTCATTTTTTCTTCTTAGGAAATGTAGCATTACATGATTCATACTCTTCTAGTTTATCTATTAATGTATTTTCTATAGTAGTCAGTGCTTATCAACTTGCCTTTAAGAACTGTATGGCCTTTTCATTGTCTCTCCCCACCTTCCCACTCTCAGCATGGTCTCACTGTAGTCCAAGCTGACCTGAAACTCTGTGTTCCATGCTGGCCTTGAACTCACAGTAATCCTCCTACTTCTGCCTACTGAGTGCTAGGATTAAAGGCATTTTCTGCTTTACGTTTTTACCACTATCAGCATTTGACTATCGCCCAGAATGCATAGTGCATGAGGTCAGACACCTTTTTCTACCTTTGTATCTATAGAAGGCAAGTAGTAAGCATGTTACTGCCAGTTTTCTACTTTAAATGATGATAACATTTTCAGGGGCTCACTGGACTGCTCAGGCCATCTCTGAACTCCTTGACTCAAGCAGTTACCTGCAGTAGCCAGAGGGGAACATTAGACGTCCTGTCCACACCATATATCTATATATATATATTAGAGATGAGAGAGAGAGAGCGAATATGGACATGCCAGGGCCTCTAGCCCCTACAAACAAACTCCAAATACATGCCCCACTTTACATCTGACTTTACGTGGGTACTGGGGAATTGAACCTAGGTGTTAGGCCTTTTTATGCAAGTACCTTAACTGCTGAGCCATCTCTCTAACCCTCTTACACCATTCTTATATGAACTAGAGTCTCTAGTCCAGAGCTTGTCATTTTTTTTGTAAGCTCCTGCATTTCTTCAGTCTCTGCTACTTTAAGGGACTGGAGTTACAGATGTTGTGTCCCTGCCCAGTTCTTTTTTTTTTTTTTTTTCCTCACAGTAGGGTCTCACTCTAGCCCAGGCTGACCTAGAATTCACTATGTAGTCTCAGGATGGCCTTGAACTCATGGCGATCCTCCTACCTCTACCTCCTAAGTGCTGGGATTAAAGGTGTGCGTCACCACGCCTGGCCAAAAAAACCCCTTTCTCAATTCTTACATCTCACTGTAGGTCATAAAAGTGGACTAAATGACCTCAATAAGCCCTTTTAAGTTAGATAGTATTATGTCAATTTCTTTACTATAGTATGAATTGTTGAGTCTTAATGAACTTATTTTTAATTATTAATCTAGATATATGGTTTATACATAATATATACAGCTTAATTTAAAACACTTAACATCAGACTAAAGAGATGGCTTAGCGGTTAAGGCGTTTGCCTGCAAAGCAGAAAGACCTGGTTTTGATTTCCCAGTACCCATGTAAAGCTAGATACCCAAGGTGGCACATTATATCTGGAGTTTGTTTTCAGTGGCTGGAGGCCTTGGCATGCCCATTCTCTTTCTCTCACTTACAAATAAATAAAATTTAAAAAATTTTTTAAATAACATGATTTCTTTGTTAAAATTAAATTTTTGTGGGCTAGAGAGATGGCCTAGCAGTTAAGGCAATTGCCTTCGGAGCCTAACACCCCAGGTTCAAGTCCCCAGTAGCCCAAGTAAGCCAGGTGCACAAAGTGGTATATGCATCTAGAATTCATTTGCAGCAAGTAGAAGCCCTGTTGTGCCTGTTTTCTCTTCTTTCTTCCTCTCCTTGCAAATAAATAAAAATATTTAAAATTTATTATGTGTGTATTCTGCTTTTGGATTAAATAATACATATTGTGTGTTTGTGTGCACTGACTATATGTATATGATGTATATATTGCTTTTTTTTTTCAAGGTGCAAGAATTGTTTACCCATGATTATGGAGAGATTTTTAATGTCCACTTACCAGGTAAAGAAGAACGAAAAAAATTTTTTGAAGATTTAATTCTAAAGCAAGCTGCTAAGCCTCCAATATCAAAAAAGAAAGCAGGTTAGTTAACTGTTTTAACCACTGAGCCATCTCTTCAGCCCCCAGTTTAACTATTTTAAAGTTAATAGGCAGAAGAAAGTAGGACTAAAATATTGTTGTCGTGTTTAATAGCATAGGCTCAAAACTCAGTCATGAGATTCATGCTCATGCTGCTTTAAAAAAAAATGCTTCCTGTTAAAATGAACTAGAGTTTTGAGGCACACAAGGGTAATTACACTGGATAGTCCCAGAATTTAAAAATTTTATTTCTTTACAAGTATGTGTGCCTAACACATGCATTAGGGCTTCTTGCTGCTGCAAACCAAATACCAAACTCTTGAATCACTTTTTGTATGTGTCTTCTGTGGGTGGCTTGGGAATTGAACCCAGGTCTGCAGGCTTTTTGAGCAAACCATCTTCTCAGCCCAGCCCCACCCTACCCCCAAAATTAAGATTTGTTAAAGTTAAAACACAATCCCCCTCCCCAAGGTAGATTGTCATTCTACCCCAGGCTGGCCTTGAATTCATATATAGTTTCAGGCTGGCCTCGAACTCATGACAACCCTCCTACCTCTACCTCCTGAGTGCTGGAAACCTAATTTTTAAAAAATATTCATTTTCAAGGAGAGAGAGAGAGAGAGAGAGAAGAGTGAGTACCAGGGCCACCACCTTGTAGGTCTGGCCTATGTGGGCACTGGGGAATTGAACCTGGGGCCTTGGGCACTCGAGGCAAGTGCCTTAACCACTGGGCCATCTCTCCAGCCCTGGAAACCTAATTTTTTATTCAAAGCTAATAGGTACTCTTCATTTCCTTTTTCTTGGCAACTTTCATACATATTCGTAACGTGTTTTAATCCCCTCACCCACATATGCCTTCCACATAATTCCTTTTCCAACTAGTTCTAGTTTGATCTTTTTATTTTTTAATTTTTTTAAAGGATTTACATATTTTTTTGGACCAACACATCTATGTAGATCAGATAGAAAGATAAAAACAGATCCCAACTTCAAGCAACCCTCTGGTGCAGACATCAGCTTCATTTGATAGAATAAATCATTGACCACAAATCGAAGAATAGCTGTGTCAGTGTGCAAATCCTTACAGACCCAGTTTGGTTCTCCTCCAGTGTCTTCTTTTGGAGTTGTACCTGATCTTGTTACCAGTTTTCATCCAAATCCATTGGGGAATGGGATGGTTTTGCTTTTGTTTCTTAGCAAGGAATTACTTGATTCTGAAAGTCTTGTGAGAAGACATGATGAGAAGCCAGGAGAACTCAACGAAAAATGATAGTTTGATCTTTTAAAATTACTCCGTTATCCACTTAATAGTGTCTTAGTTCATTTTAACATGAAACAAGTAATTTAGAGTTGATATTCCAAGTTATATATTACCAGTTATTTCTGGAGGAAACCAAGTAGTAGTTTCTAAATTCTTAGATGTCAAGGAATAATCCTTCAAAGCCTGACACGATTTGCAGTGGATCATTTGTCACCTCAATATTATAGAGGCTAGTAATGAAATTCATCCATTTGTATGAAGTTTTGCAGGCCTTGGAGGTACTCCCGATAGCACCACCACCTGAGCCAAGGCCATTGACGGCAGAAGAAGTTAAGAAGCTAGAAGAACAAGAAGAAGACACGTTTAGAGAACTACGGATTTTCTTAAGAAATGTCACACACAGGCTTGCAATTGATAAACGGTTCCGAATCTTCACTAAGCCTGTTGATCCCGATGAGGTATCAGTTTAATCTTTGGATCAAATGTGTTCTGAGTCACACAACGCTTCAAAAACCAGAGAATATTTCAGTAGCTCATACAGTTCCCTGCAGTACTCTGAACTTGTTTTCTATGGAAACACATACTAAGCTAGTGTCATATGCAAGAGAACCTTGTTTGGTTTTTTGGGATAGGGTCTCACTCTAGCCCAGGCTGACCTGGAATTCACTATGTAGTCTCAGGGTGGCCTTGAACTCACACCGATCAATCCTCCTACCTCTGCCTCCCAGGTGCTGGGACTGAAATCTGTCTAGACTTTTAAGAGCTAAAATTTTCCATTTTTTGCAGAGAATAGAACTTTTCCACCCATCCAGGCATTCTAAAAGCAGTTGAGAATGTTTTAATGAATTCCACATGATAGGTATCACCATGACAGAATTAAAGTTGAGCTGAGAGTGCATTATTTTTTTTTTTTTTCTCTGCAGTGTATGCTGGCCAGGAAGTTACCCTGTAGCCCAGACTACCCTGTAGCTCACGATCCTTGTGCCTCAGCCTCCTGAGTGCTGGGATTGCAGGCCCACTTCACCATGCTTAATTAACAGTCACTTGATTAATGGATGGGCAGCAATTGCATGAGGAAAAATATAATAGAATATAGACATGTAACAGTTCAGCTGCCTAAGAACAGGAGTCAATATAAAGCCTTTGATAGTGCGTGTATGTATGTATGTATGTATGTGGCATTTTTGTCTCTTACTCTATTTCTCTGTATTGCTTTGGCAGAGAAACTTAATTTTTTTTTCCATATATAAAGTTAATTTAGTGATTTGGTCTTTGCTTGAATTTTAGGTTCCTGACTATGTCACTGTAATAAAGCAACCAATGGACCTTTCATCTGTAATCAGTAAAATTGACTTACATAAATATTTGACTGTGAAAGACTATTTGAAGGATATTGACCTAATCTGTAGTAATGCTTTAGAATACAATCCAGATAGAGATCCTGGAGGTGAGTATTACTGAATTTCTTTTCAGGGGTCCTGTGGAGATTAACACTTGATGAGGGTTGATGTCAGGTGCTATATTGTAAATATGTTACAGTCAATGCCATTTAATCCTCACAACAGCCTAACCCATTCTACAGATGAAAAAAGTGAAGTTTAGAAAGATTAAAACTTTGCTCAAGGGCTGAAGAGATGGCTTAGCGATTAAGGCATTTGCCTGCAATGCAGAAGGACCAGAGTTCAATTCCCCAGTGCCCATATACAGCCAGATGCACAAGAGGGTGCATGGGTCTGGAGTTCATTCGCAGTGGCTTGGAGGCCCTGGTGCGCCCATATTCTCTCTCACTCTCTCTCTCTCTCTCAAATAAATAAATAAAATATTAAAAAAAAAAAAAAAAAAAACTTTGCTCAAAGTCACACTGTCATGAAGAGACAGAGTCATTGAATGTAGGTTTGTTTCACTCCCGACCTTTTCTTTTGTTGTTGATTATTTGCTTGCTTGTTTTGGAACACGTAAATTTGCATGTCATCCTTCTTCAGTGTCATGTTAATCTCTGTGTCATTTCAATTTTAGTATATGTGCTACCAAAGCAAGCACTCCCTCCAAATTTCTGAATGTTAACACTAACATGATATATCCTCTACTGAGATACAAAATAGATTATTTTGTATAAATTTCACAAAGTGGAGAAAATGTAGATTTTAAAAGTTTTTTTTTTCTTCAAATATTTTACTTATGTGTACCAGACCCTCCTGCCACTTTGATTATCTGGCTTCACATGGGTATTAGGAAATCCAATCTAGGCTGACAGGCTTTGCAAACAGGCTTCTTTCACTGCTCAGCCATCTTCCCAATAATCTCCCACCCTCAAAAAATTTTTCTTAGCCGGGCATGGTGGCGCACGCCTTTAATCCCAGAACTCGGGAGGCAGAGGTAGGAGGATTGCCTTGAGTTCAAGGCCACCCTGAGACTACATAGTGAATTCCAGGTCAGCCTGGACTAGAGCGAGACCCTGCCTCAAAAAACCAAAAAAAAAAATTCTTAGTTAAAAACCATTATGTTTTCTGTTTATTTTGTTTTGTTTTTGAGACTGGGTCTAAATTATAGCCCTCACTGACCTCAAACTTGTGGCAGTCTTCCTGGTTTTGCTGCCACAGTGCTGGAATTCTATGCATATGCCATAGCTGCCTCAGTGTTTATTCCATAAAACACAGTACTTGCCTTCTAGTCTCCAAAAGTGGATACTGGCAAGATTAGAATTTCCAGATCTCTAATTGGTGATACTTAATAATTTAGCATCCTTCTGTTTTTATTTTTTAAGACAGGGTCTTTTAAGTCCCATACTGGCCTTGAACTTGTTCTGTAGTCAAGAACAATTTGAAACCCATCCTCCTGCCTGTCTCTGCCTCCCAAATGCTTAGATTAAAAGGACACTCGAGAGCTATGCCCTTATCCCTTTGTCATGGTTTGATACAGGTGTCCCCCACAAACAATTGAATGTGTTCTGATCGATCCTCAGCTGATGGCAATTCAGGAATTAGAACCTCATTAGAGCTGTGTTGTCGGGGGTGGGCTTATGGGGTTATAAGCCAGCTTCCCCTTGCCAGTATTTGGCACACCTTCCTGCCGCTGTTTGCAGTGCTGTGGCAGAGGTGATGTCCAGCCCTCTGCTCATGCCATCGTTTTCCCTGCCAGAATGGAGTCTCCCCTCGAGTCCGTAAGCCAAATAAACCCATTCCTCTACAAGCCACTTTTGTTTGGGT
>PVHP010010143.1:0-11785 GCA_004024765.1 Zapus hudsonius | reverse complement strand
TTTGTCTGATGTTTCAGAGAAATCTTAATAGGACACAGCAATAAAATTATTTAGGTGCACTCTGCCATATTGAATCAAATATCCCAGGATATTAGATGAGCACCATAAACAAACTAACGCAATTCTAGCAACTTTAGTCATTTTTAGTAAAGTTAAAAAAACATCCTAAAAGCAATGAGCTTCACCCAACATGTCATTCATTTTCAGAAAATTATAGTGAGAAAGTTAAGGATGGTGTTTGTTTCTTCACTTCTCAGATCGTCTTATTAGACATAGAGCCTGTGATTTAAGAGATACTGCCTATGCAATTATTAAAGAAGAACTTGATGAAGATTTTGAGCAGCTGTGTGAGGAAATCCAGGAATCTAGAAAGAAAAGAGGTAGGAGATGGCTTGGCTTGTCTGCTGAAGAAGGTGCTGTGCATGAGTCCTTGCTGCTCACCCTTTGCCTGAGTTTGTGACCTGGAAATTCTTACTTATATTCCTGCATGTTTGTTTGTAAGGTTGTAGCTCCTCCAAATATGCACCATCCTACTACCACGTGATGCCAAAGCAGAATCCTACTCTTGCTGGTGATAAGAAATCAGATCAAGAGCACAGTGGAAAGCTAAAGGCTCCCAGTGCTCCTATGGCTTGTAGTACACCTGGTGAGTATGTGCTCATAAAATTCTAACTTTTGTATTCTATTGCTTTTTAAAAGTTTTTTCTAGATAGGGTCTCACTCTAGCCCAGGCTGACCTGGAGTTTGCTATGTAGTCTCAGGCTGGCCTTGAACTCACAGTGATCTTCCTACCTCTGCCTCCTGAGTGCTGGGATTAAAGGCATGTGCCACCACACCCAGTTTTCACTTGTTTTTACTAATACAGTAAATTGAATATTTATTTACTGTTAAAGCAATTTGCAGTTACTTTTATTTTTATTTATCTATTTGCAAGCAGTAAGAGAGAGAGAGAGAAGAGAAGAGAGATAAGAGAATGGGCGTACCAGGGCCTCTAGCCACCCCAGATGAATTTCAGATGCATGTAATACTTTGTGCATTTGGCTTTATGTGGTTACCAGGTAATCAAATTCTGGTCCTTAGGCTTTATAGTCAAGTGCCTTGACCACTGAGCCATCTCTCCAGCCCCAATTTACATTCTTGACATAAATAAAGCTTATGTTATACCTTGGAATTACAGATTGGCTTGATTTGAAGCTGATTTTCATTTTAAATTAATGGTCTGTTTTCTATTAACAAATTCCCCTTATTGTGTCCACTGAATACCTAACCTCATAGCCTGTGAGATTTTCTGAAACCTTCCTTTTTTGGCAGGATGTAATGCAAATTTAAGCCTCATTTATATGTCAGGCTCTTCCTTCATCTTTTTTGAAAAATGTGTTTATTTATTTGCAAGTAGAGAGAAAGAAGGAGATAGCTAGACAAGAGACATACAGAATGGGCATGCCTCCAACCACTGCAAATGTACTGCAGGTGTGTGCAAACCTGCTTCACTCTGCATCTGGCTTTATGTGGGTATCAGAAATTGAACTCGGGTCAGTAGACTTTCCAGAAGGCAAGCACCTTAACTGCAGAGTCATCTCTCCAGCCCCTCCTTCATTTGTTATTTGCTCATTTTAGTTTCTCATTTCTGCCTCAATTCCTTGCTGCCTTGTTAGAGAGTGTGTGTGTTTCTGAGATTAGAACCTTCTAACTGTATTGCTGGTTGTGTTACTTGATTTGAAGCAGAATAAATGAGAGAAGGCAGTTAGGATATGGAGGATGAAAAAGAAGAGTCAGTAAGAGGCCTTCCTTACCAGAATTCTTTCAGTCATAGCAACTCTAAATAAATGATATGGAAATTAAGGATGTAGAAATTGATCCTCAAAAAAAAGAATCAATTCCTAGCTACATGCTTGTGATGGTTTTGTTGTCAACTTGACCTTTTTAGTAATCTTGGGTGGGTCTCTGAGGATGTTTATAGGAAGGAGCCTCTCAGTAGGGGGCAGGATATAAAGAAGCCCAGGGGAGCTATAAATGAACATCCCTTCCTGTGTGGGCAGTACAGGAAGGAAATTCTAGAGATTCAGAAAGTCAAAGTCTGGGATAGGGTTGCAAGACTCCATCCTAAGGCTATATAAAGAAGATAAATATATATATAATAAAAAAAGAAGAAGAAGAAACTCTCTCCCACCCACTGCCTGTTTACTGGTGTATTATTGATGGGTTTCTCTCTGCTTAGGCCTTCGAAATGGGGCCAGCCTCTTTCTCCATTATAGAACTTTCTTTGGATCTGTAGCTTTGATAAATCCTTTCCTCCCATAACTGTGCCTGGTTTGGAGGTTCATCCCAGCGATGTGTGGCTGACTACAATGCTCAATAGGATTATTTATATTCTACCAAAAGACCAAGAATGTTCATGGAAGTAATTCAAATGCTTATCTATGGTAGTTATTTGAAACAGTGGAATGATTTCACTTCCAACTGCATTTCAAGAGCCAACCCTTGCATGTCATTGACACCTACAAATGGTTGAGACACGTGCAGCCCCAGAGATGGAAGTTGGACATGGAATCTCCCAAACACAGGCATACTTTTTTAGATATAAATTTTAACAAACATCCTTATGGCTATTTGCTATGTTTATTTTTAAATAATTAAATGTTTAAATAAACCTACTTGTAAATTTTCCTTCTTTCTACTTACTCTATTATACATGTATTCCAATTTAAAGGATTTTTTTTTTCCTGGATTCTCTCTAGCCCTGGATGACCTCAAACTCATAGTAACCCTCCCTCCCTCAGCCTCCCTAGTGCTGAGATTTAAAAGCATGTACCACTATGCCTGACAATTTGGAGGAACTTCTGTCATCGGTATTTCTGGCTCAACTGGATTCTTTATTACTTACTTCACATAAAATGTAAACAACCATCTCCTCTTTTTCGTGTACATTTTAGCAAGTGCCTTTGGACAGTGATATTTATCCTTGGGTTGTTCCAAATTTCTGCCTTGTTACTACTTCTGAACATTTTACTTTTCAAATACTATGACATCCTATTTCTAGAATGTCTCTCTGTTTTTTGTTTGTTTTTGTTTTTTGAGGTAGGGTCTCACTCTAGCCCAGGCTGACCTGGAATTCACTGTGTATTCTCAGGGTGGCCTTGAACTCATGGTGAACCTCCTACCTCTGCCTCCCGAGTGCTGGGATTAAAGGTGTGTGCCACCATGCCTGGCTATTTCTCACTTCTTAGATCAACAGGTCATTTTATGATCTTAACCCTGCCTATTCCTCAAACTCTTTATCGCATGGGAGTTTGTTCTCTTCGTTCTTAAAATTTAGCAGATATGTCTGTATTTTTTTTTCACCCCTTGAAGCTCTGTTGAAGAGAAAAATGTACAGAAAATCAAAATGGAGCATAGGGTCCAAGACAAAGAGAAGAAGAATTTCACAGTTAAAAGATGTTAGCCAAAATGCTGAGGAAGATCAGACCAAGAGCGATCCAGAGCTAGTGCAGGATGCAAGCATAGACCCTCACCAACCTGGAAACATGGGGGCGTCTTCAATGGAGGAAAATGCCTCTGAAAGCAAAATAGACTTGGCAAATAATTTAGATAATTCTACTATTGAGAGTGACTTTGAAGACTCTAGGAAAACTGCAGAATGTACAGAACTGAAAAAAGAGAATTGCAGTGAAGATGCTTCCAGCTCTCAAGTCATAGACATTCCTGATGAACATGAAGCCCAAGGTGAGTCTTGTTTCAAAGGTTCAATTATATATCAATGTGTTTTTGTTGTTGTCTTTATGAGTACAAATGGTAGCTAAGTAGAAAAAAACTAGCATAGTCGCTATTGTCATAAGTATACTTTGGTATTGAGCACACCTGGATTTGAGCCTCTGTCCGAAGCTTGAGGTCTAGGGTAATGCACTTAACTTATTTATAGGTCTGTAAGATTGGGATAGGTAGTTGCTGGGTGGTGGGGTATTTTGAAGACTGAGTAAAATAGTTATGTAAATCATGTAGCCAGGGCCTGGCTATGTAGTTTAAAATACCTGAAAGGGGTGGGTGGGTGGGTATCTACATATGTGCCGATGCATGTGCCCTGTGCACATGCATGCAGAGGCCAGAGGAGAACTTCAGGTGCCCTCATCTATTGCTTTTCCACCTCATTTGCTTGAGGAGTCTCTCACTGAACTTGGAAACCTTTTTTTTTTTTTTTTTTTTTTTCTCAGACTGCCGTGCCAGGGAGCTCTTAGCAGTTATGTCCACACCCTTCATAGGACTGGATTACAGGTTACAGACCATGCCCAGCTTTTTACATGGGTGCTAGGGTTCAAGTTCAGCCTTATGCTTGTCTGGCAAGGGCTGTTACCCATGAGCCACCTCCCCCTACCCTTACCCTTTTGTTTCAGGCAAGGTCATTAGTATAAGATTCTTACTTAATGATAGAGAACAGTTCTTACCATCATTCTTTTCTCCCTAATAGTGGATTGTAGTCCAAGTTTGTTTAGATTTATTTTAATGATTTTTTTCCCCAAGTTTTCCATTTAGATTGATTCCTCTTGAATCTTTGGCAATAAATTTGTTTGACTTTCTGGAAGGGGGCAAAAGCTCAAAAATGTATTTTGGTGAAATAGTGAAAAAATTACTGAGACTGAGGGAGTATTGACATGTATCTTTTTGAGGGGTCTTTGACTTCTGGTCTAATGTGAATATTCTAGACAACATGACCTAGGTTAGAGCTTTTCTAAATCAGGATACTTTATTTAGATCTAGACCCACAACTCTAATATGGAGACTTTAAAATGTCAATCTTCTAGCTGTATAATATTTGGGGCTAGAATGTTTTATCTTTTTTTTTTTTAGTCCATAAAAGTTTGTTAATTTTTTATTTTAGAAATGTGTATTCTGCGAATGACTCGTGCTAGACGTTCCCAGGTAGAGCAACAGCAGCTCATCAGTGTTGAGAAGGCCTTGGCAATCCTCTCTCAGCCCACGCCCTCACTTGTTGTGGACCATGAGCGATTAAAAGTATGTACATTAAGACGAAGATGCTGTCAGTAGGCACATCAGTGATCCTTAAACACTGGATGGTAGTAACATACTGGCTACTGGGGAGTTACGTAAGAAGCTAGACTTTTTTTTTTTAACCATTTTCTCTACTTTTTGTGCTTTTAAATTAGCCATCAACTTTGTGAAAGATGATTCTGTCTGGAATACTCCACCCTGATACCCCTAAACAAGTCTTCCCTCCCCAAATAATAACTTGGATATGTTGATATTACTTTAACATATCTAACTAATGTTTTTGTCTTTCTGGAATAAAAACTTTGTGGGCTAGAGGTAAAACTCACTTGGTAGAGTCTAGCATGAATGAAGACCCTGGTTTCAGTTTCTGGCACCACATAAAACTGGGTGTGGTGGCACACACCTATATTCCCAACACTGCTAGGTTGAGATAGGAGGATCAGAAGGTGAAAGTCATCCTCAGCTACCTACAGAATAAGTTTGAAGCCACCCTGAGCTGTATGAGATCCTGTCTCAAAAACTTTACAAAATTTTTAACCTAGGTTATGGTGGCACTTGGGAGGTAGAGGTAGGAGGATTGCTATAGTTTGAGGCCATCTTGAGAGTGCTGAATAATTCCAGCTCAGCCTGGGGTAGAGCGAGACCCTACCTCTATTGGGGGCTTCTTAAAATTTATTTTTTGCATTCCAGTTCCAGTCTACCTATTTTATTTTGGCCACATTTCAACTGCAGGCATTTTTTAAAAAATGTATGGAACTCTATTTATAAAAGATAACATTTCATTATTAAGAGGTTTAGCCTTTTATAATCAAATCTATTTTAAGTACTGGTGAAGCTCAGGAAAATCTTCTCTTTTGAATGTAGCAGAGCTACTAAGAACCTAATCAGTTTTCATAAATTTTATAGTTTCATTCTGTTCAGTTTACAGGCATATATTATTTAGTCAATTATAGGCAGCCACTTATTGAGACCCCTTAAGCTTGTTCTGTTCCTAGTAAAATAAGCCACTACAGGGACTGTAATCGTTCAGTGTCACGTACATTAGCTGTGCAGTAAATAACCACCTTTTATTCCAGGTTAACCTTCCTGGAAATGACTAATGTATTTACTGATAGTTTTTAACATACTAACCTAATCCTAACCTAAATCCTTGTTGTTATCCTTCATGTCTGTTTGTATCTTTTTAATTGCTTTTTACTTAATTGTGATGTCACAGCCTGATAGAGCCACTCTTAAGAATTACAGAAATCAAGGTCTGGAGAGATGGCTATACAATCATAAGAATCTGAGTTTGCCCCCTCCCCCCAACCTTTGTTAAAATTCAGGCATGGTGATGTAAACTTAAAATCCCAGCACTGGGGAGGGGGAGACAGGAGGAGGATCCTTGGGCTTGCTGATCAGCCAACTTGGCCTGCTTGGCTAATTTCAGGCCAATGAAAAACCCTGACTCCAAAAAAGAAAGGGGGTGGGGGGAGTGGGAAGGAAAGAGAGAAATGATATGGACAGTGCTCCGGAGGACACCCAAGGTTTCCTCTAGCATCCATATAGGTATGCTCACAATTTTTTATTTTGGAGGTAGGGTCTTGAGCTAGCTCAGGCTGACCTAGATCTCACTCTGTAATTCCAGGCTGGCCTTAAGCATTCCTCCTACTTCTGCCTCCCAAGTGCTGGGATTAAAGGTGTGCACCACCACACTAGGCTAAAATATTATACATATATATATTATGTAATATATATATTAAATAAATAAATGGAATTACAGGAATCAAGCCAGTCATAGGTGGCTCGTACAAAACAAAGTTAAAACTTAAATCCAGTGAGCCTATCATTTCAGTCTAAAGATAGAAAAACCTCTTACAGGACGAAGCTTGCTATGTAAGCACTAGCTATTTCAGTTTCACATGATAGAATTAACTGTAATGTCTTACCACTCTGCCCACTGTAGCTTTTATGGTAACAGTTCCCTAAGCTTTGAAAATTAAATATCTTGTGAGGAATTTATTTCACATATGGAAACACTCATTTTCTTTTAGGTTCTTTTGAAGACTGTTGTTAAGAAATGTCAGAAATATAATATATTTCAACTGGAAAATTTGTATGCAGTAATCAGCCAGTGCATTTATCAGCATCGCAGTGACTATGATAAAACAGCACTTATTCAGGTAAACTCTGAGTTGACTTTTTCTCTTTTTACCATATATTATAGAAGACATATTTGATAGAATGTGTACTTAACTATAGCAACTAAAAAACCAGCCTGAGTACTTGTGCACACCTGTAATACCAGCACTTGGGAGTAAGAGACAGGAACATCAAGAGTTTGGTGTCAAGCCGGGCATGGTGGCACACACTTTTAATCTCTGCACTCGGGAGACAGAGGTAGGAGGATCACCATGAGTTCAAGGCCACCCTGAGACTACATAGTGAATTCCAGGTCAGCCTGGGCTAGAGTGAGATGCTACCTCAAAAAAAACAAAAACAAAAAAAAAAAAAAGAGTTTGGTATCAGTTTTGGCTGCATAACAAGTTCATGGGTAGCTTGGGCTACATGAGATCCTGTCTCACAAAAACAAAACATAGACACAGACCAACCAGTGCATTCATAATACCACAGTGAAAATCAATAAAACCAATATGCAATGTGTTCACACAGGTTCTCAAATAAAAAAGATCATCTTTAATATATTAAATCTAGAGCTTTTCTTTTATATTATTATTTTTTAAATTTAATTTTATTTATTTTTTTTATAAAGCTGGGTTGTGATGGTAGCATGCCTGTCATCCCAGCTTTTGGGAGATTGAGGCTGGTATGTGCCCTTGCGGCACCCCATACGCTTGCCTCCCTGCAGTGGAACAGACCCTCTGGTTCCATTGTTCTTTGGCTTGTCTCTGCTCCCCTGAGAAACTGGGGTTGCCAGTACACATGGCCATGCCCAGCTGTTTTAAATGGGATTTGGGATGGAAATTCTGGCAGTCTCAGGGTCCTCCGCCAGGTGCTCATGCTTGCTCAAGAAGTACTCAACCATCTCTCCACCGTGAGAATTTTTATTTGTTTGTTTTTGGTTTTTTGAGGTAGGGTCTTGCTGTATAGCCCAGGTTGACCTGGGATTCACTATATATGTAGTCTCAGGGTAGCCTCAAACTCATGGCAATCCTCCTGCCTCCGCCTCTCAAGTGCTGGGATTAAAGGTGTGCATGAACCACCACACCCAGCTAAAAAATTGGTTTTTAAAAATAAATGTTGGATGGTAGCTCTGTATGTTACGGGTACCTACAATGTATGAAATGTTTTTAATATATATTTAGCATAGTAAGTATAATATTTGGTACACTATGTATACCATACATTGTATTTTATGTGTGATACTGTTGCTTTAAAAGTATCAGGTACAATAATATAAGTTCATGGATATTAATATCCTTGAGAATGTTTATTGATAGCTGAACTAGGCCATCCTGAGACTACATACATAGTGAATTCCAGGTCAGCCTCGGCTACAGCCAAGACCCTGTCTTGAAAAACCAAAATTAAAAAAAAATGTAGCCAGGCGTGGTGGCACACGCCTTTAATCCCAGCACTCGGGAGGCAGAGGTAGGAGGATTGCCCTGAGTTCAAGGCCACCCTGAGACTACATAATGAATTCCAGGTCAGCCTGGACTAGAGCGAGACCCTACCTTAAAAACAAAAACAAACAAACAAAAAAAAAAAGTTTATTGCAAAAAACAGAAGTAAAGTTTTGGCTTTAGTTTTTTCTTCATGAAACTTAGTGATTGTCTTTCTGCTCTTTATGTAGAAAATGGAGCAGGAAGTAGAGCACTTCAGCTGTGCCAGGTCATGATCCCGTTGCATCAAGTGTTCATAGCCAGTTCCTGTTTAATTTACTTTTGACGTGTCCGCATCGCTGCTGCCAGAGGAAGATTCGAACAGTAAAATAAAAATATTTAAAACTTCTGTTACTTCTGTACATGTGTAAGATAATTATTGGAAACTTGTTTGAACAAAGCGCCTATAGTAATGGTTAAGTTTGGCCGGATCTTAATAAAGCTATTTTATTTTAATACCTATTGTTTTATGGCACTTAAGAATAATTGGCAACAATTTTTTTTTGCATTAAGCACTTTTAATTTTAGTTTTCCTTGACATCTCAAATTAGAAGCCTACCCATGTATTTTTGCTCTTTTGTTTATCTTTTTTCTTGTTTTCTGTTAATGCCCTTCTCCCATCTGTTTTGGCTTTCCTTGTCTATTCACTTAAAAGCCAGAATTTGAGTCATGATTTGCAAGAGGACCTCCATATAAATCTATATTTAAAAATCCAAATTAATGTTTTTAGACAAACATTTTTATAGTTCCAAATTGGGATAATAGGTGTTAATGGTTTGGTCCAGATGTCCCCCATAAACTTTATGTGTACTGAACTCTTGATCCCCAGCTGATGGTAATTTTGGAATTAGAGCTGTGTTGTTGGGGGTGGGCTCATCTGCATTATAGACAGCTTCCCCTTGCCAGTGTTTGGCACACTCTCCTGTTGATGTTGTCCACCTGATGTTGGCCAGGAGGTGATGTCCACCCCCCTGCTTATGCCATCATTTTCCCTGCCATCATGGAGCTTCCCCTTGAGTTCGTACGCCAAAATAAACCCTTTCCTCCACAAGCTGCTTTTGATCAGGTCTTTTCTGTGTATCAATGAAAAGCTAAGTACAAGAATATTTCAAATTTTAATTATGTGCACAACAAATATTAATAACTACCATTAAATATCTTTCTTATAGCACCAAGTTTTAAAAATTTCTTTATTATCAGTAATTAGATACATTGTATGAGCAAATCTTGTGATTAGCACCAAGTTTTTATATTTTGAGACTATACTTTTCTACAATTGTGTTTCGGATAATTTCTATAGATACCTTTTACATCTATATATATGATATGAATGTAAATTTTGCATTACTGATACCAAAAATCCACTTCTTAAAGCTAAAACCATTTATCTGAATACAATATTTTTAAGAAGGGCATTCAAGTATAAGTTTGAAAATACCGCTTCTGTTAGAAACATCTGAGAGGAATAAAGAACAGTAATCTAAAGTGAGAGGCTGTGAGCTTTTGTTGACTATGATGGCAGTAGGAAGATTAAACCCAGGGCCCAATCCATACTAAGCACATGCTCTACACAACATGCTCACCAAGCTCAAGATTCTGGAGTTCAACCAGTTGGAAAGATGGTATTAAATGGAGGGGAGGGAAAGTGGTAGGGAGGTGATTACTATCATGGTATATTTATGGAAATTGTCTAAAAAATCCCCCCCCCCCCTTTCAGCACAGTTCAAAATTGAATTGGGTGGAATTCACTATGTAGTCTCAGGGTGGCCTTGAACTCACGGCAATCCTCCTACCTCTGCCTCCCGAGTTTTGGGATTAAAGGTGTGTACCACCACGCCCAGCTATCTGCTTTATTTAACTAGATATTTAAAGCTTTCTAAAATTCACTAATTTAAATACCTCAGTAGATGCTGCCTCATATAATCATAAAAATTCTTTAATATTTGAAACATTAAAGATAGTTCAGCCAGGCACAGTGGCACTCACCTTAGTCCTAATATTTGGGAGGCAGAGGCAGGATTCTCTAGATCAAGGGGAGCCTGGTCTACATAGTTCTAGGCTAGCCAAGACCACTTTGTATGAGCCTGCCTCAAAAACAGACTTCAGGACTGAAGAGATGGGGGGTTAAGTACATTTCTCTGCAAATATGAGGGCCTCGGGTAGAAGGAGCCAAGGCCACCCAAGTTCATATCTGAGGAACCCATGTAAACAGTGGGGACACAGCCATGTGGGGACCAGAGGTAAGATGTGAGAAATGCTGGGGTTCAGGAATGGTAAGCACCAGAATCTGATTCTGTCTCAAGGTTAAAACCGAGTGATGGAGAGGCACACCACCACAGGTGAGCCCAGAGGGTGGCACATCAGCACCACACATACCATGTACACAAAAATTCATGCAAAACAATTGTGAATGACTTTAAATGGTGCTGACCTGCCAGGTGTGACATGCCTGCCAGCCTAAGTTGGGAGGCTGAGGCAAGAGGGTCACTTAAGCTCAGGAGTTAGAGACCAGCCTGGACAACACTGTGAGACCCCCATCTCAAAGAAATAAATCGTTTAATCAAGATACATAATTTAAGTTGTTATTAGCACTAGAATGCTTATATGGTGGTGTGAATTTAGGCTAAAATGCTCATCATCATGATAAGTTTATTAATTTCTTTAAAATCTGTTGATTTTTAAAGTGATAAATCTATGTTCCCAGATAGACTAAAAACCTTATTGAAATTGCAAAATTTAATTGCAAAATTTTCTTTTTGGTTTTTCGAGGTAGGGTCTCTCGCTCTAATCCAGGCTGACCTGGAATTCACTATGTAGTCTCAGGGTGGCCTTGAACTCATGGCAGTCCTCCTACCTCTGCCTCCTGAGTGCTGGGATTAAAGGCATGCGCCACCATGCCTGGCTGTACCTTTTTTAAAAATATTTAACTTATTTATTTGAGAGACAGAGAGAGAATGGGTACTCCAGAGTCTCCAGCCATTGCATATGAACTCCAGACACATTCACCACCTTGTGCATCTGTCTTTATGTGGGTACTGGGGAATCAAATCTCGGGTCCTTCTGCTTTGCAGGCAAATGCCTTAACTGCTAAGCCATCTCCCCAACCCTATAGCTTTTTGTTTTGTTTTTTCGAGGTAGGGTCTCCCTGTAGCCCAGGCTAACCTGGAATTCTCTATGTA
>PVHP010010142.1:16403-48498 GCA_004024765.1 Zapus hudsonius | reverse complement strand
GTTGTACCTGTGACTAGAAGAAAGGCCACAGAAAATTGGCATTAGATGCAAATACACCATGTCACTTTACTAGATCTCTTATGACCCATTAAAGTCTGGTTTTACTGCTTGGTTCTCCGATATTGCCATGTTAGTTTGCGACAGTTTCAGGCAAGCTCCACAGAGCCCCTCCCCTTGAGTAGGAGGTGTCTCTAGCCAGAGCCCAGACCTAGATGCAAAAACTGATTAGTCAGGTAGAGACCAATCAGCTGTCTCTCTGACTTACCTGGTGGAAGTTTTAAAAGCTTCCCTAGAACAAAGGGCAGTCTGTTCCACATGGCATCCTAGAAGGAGGACTTTCATTTTCCAGGTAAGGCCCCTCATGCCAGGCTGGGGTGAGGGGGACTCAAGATCTCCCCACATGAACCTTTTTTTCCCCATGATGAGAGCCCTCTATTATCTTTCTCTTTCCTGCCTGTTTAGTTAAACTGCATAAATTTTGACTAAACCTCTCCCATGTGTTCTCCCCACACTGGTGGCTGGAGAACTTTGTAACTCCTTATGTTCCCTTAAATAAAGTCTCCCACTATACCTTAATATCTGGTTGTCTATGATTTTAATTCTTTAACATTGTAGACAAGAATTTGGGTACTCCTTAAATTTTGGGGTGCATTGGAATTTTTGCTGGGCATTATCTAAATTCTAATCCTCAGTTCACCCTGCTGCAAGTTCATTGTGTTTTTGTGAATGAAAAATAGCTGATTGGATCTAAAACATACCCGTAAATACAAAATAACAGAAGACTGACCTATGGAAGGAATTTAGCTTTAAGACATAACTATTGCCATGCACCCCCAGCTTTACATGGGCTTTATGAAACATTCTATCTACTACATTTGTTCCTCACAGCCTAATAGTGCAGTGTCTGCGCCCTGAACATCAGCGCCGTAATTAAAAATAGTCAGTGTTTCAATTTTCTGGAATAGCTTATGCTTTTTGCCAAACAGAGAAGTTCGATACATAACATGGAAGAAGTCAAATTTAACCATTCTCATCATAAAATGTTTACTTTTAAACTCTTTCTTGGTGTAAGACATCCAACTTTTTTATAATATTACTGAAAAACATTAATACTGCCTACCTAATAGCTTGCTAGTGGTCTCCTAAGCTTTCCATCTATTAATGCTAAATATCCTTACAGTGAATTTTCCTGAAATCATGCCAAAGTATCTGCTTACATATATCTTCTATAATTGTGGATTTTATATAATTAAGTAGTAAGTTACTATAAATCATCTTGGACCTTAAATCACTTACTGTAATTTGACCCATGGAAATAATCTCCACACTTTATTTTTCATTCCTTGGCTGACTGTATCCTCATATGGTAAGCAGGCAGTTCTTTCAACTTTATTAATATGTATGGTCTTCTCTGGGTAGGGTTAGTTTCTTCAAATTTATGGTGGTTGCTCGCATTAGGAATGAAATAAACAGGTCTGCTTAGCTCTGCAGAAAATAAAATAAAATGTAATTCCATCAACTTCCTTTTTAGTTGTTAGCTGTAAATGCAACTCTCATGTTACAAGGTTAGTGTAGGGCTGGCATTAAATCATCATCTGAGGCCATAGCTGAAATATGTTGAATTATGTATTTAAATGTGCTCACACATTATCTCCACACAGAATAAAATAAAGTAATCAGATTTCCACTTTATTTCTCTGCCAGAATCTATAGTATGATTTTGCACTCACTGGAGGGAATTTGGCAATGTGTTATTCTCCTCAGGCCTGTTTTCACACGATAGCAATTCCTCTGAAGTGCAGTGTAAAAGTATTTATTAAAAGAAATTCCCCTCTGGCACTTCGAAATGAAAGACAATAGGAGTGTGCTGTTTTGCTCTCTGGGAAGAGTTCACATCTTGTGAGTTGATGAAAAAGTTTAGTGTATCACACCCTTAAATAAATATCTACGTTTGCCCCTGCATTGGAAAGGAGCAGGAGTTTTCAAAAGTTCTTTAACAGCCCAGGGAACAATGTCAGCATTTTGGAACAAGCATGAAGATGATGTAATGGCATCTTTCTCAACCCTGATTCTTTCCCAACAAGTGGTCAGTCCCTTTCATTTGGCCATCAGAATTTTCACATCCCCACCTCCCGGCATTTAAGGCCATCTTAATTATTGGGTCCATGCAGTCTCTGCCTTTGGAATCTGGAATTAGTTGCATTAACAGTATCACAATACCAATGCTACCTGAGCCAGCCAGGGATACCCAGGTCTCACTGTGCTGCAGTTTTCCCCATTGGATAGTTCAGATAACATGGCTGGTTCTTCACTGAAATGGCAAATTCACATCAGTGTATGTGTATTGCTGCTTGACTTGTTCTGGGGTGATGTGAATAAATGTCTATTCAGTTCTCATAGGGCACTGATGGCAGACCAAAGAAATGATTCCACCCAAGCCTAGCTTAGTGAATAGTATGTTCACTGGAGTGACTTCCAGGAGCATAGGTGAGGGGTTACTTATAGGAGCATGGGTCACTCCAAGACAGTTGCATCACCAAAAAGACTGTCCAGAATGGATGATAATTCATGAAAGCTGTATTCCAGAGTTCCCTGCACAGCTTGCAGGCAGCTTGGCTAGACAGAGAATCACTCTCCTCCTCTCCCTTCCTCAGTGATTACTATGACTTACATTACCTTCTGGGGGAGTCTTGTGAATCTTGTAGTTTCCTGGGCTTCCTGAGCCTGGAAAATTTCACGAACTTCCTCCCTCCAGGAAGCACTGTTTCAATTCTAAGGAAATGGCTATAAAATGTGTGTGTGTGTGTGTGTGTGTGTGTGTGTGTGTGTGTGTGTGTCACACACACACAGAGGTGCTCCCTTTAAAGGTCTCACCTATCTTCTTGTGCTGTCAATTTTGTCACTAATTCTCAACCTTCAGAAAAATTGCTTCCTCAGAGTTTGTATCAAGTTATATGAGCACACTCCTTGAAATTCACTCCACATTTCATAAATATATTGCTGCTTAAATACTGAACAATGAATTATAGGAAACATCGATACTCCTGAAGTCACATGATTTATAAATTAGTTTTATGACTGGCATTGTGAAGGCATGCAAGTCCTAATTTTCATTCTTCAATGTCCTGTGTCAGGCACGGTTCTTAGTAACTGGCAGTGGGAATGCAGAGGGAATCAAGTCGTGGTCTCCCTGTGTAGCTTTCCCTCCATGCAACCTTTAAGGCTGGGTAGACAACACGCCAATAATAAGTAGCATGATATTTTGTTTACTTTTAGTTGTGTGTGACTTTATGTACGTGTGGATGTCTGTGCTATGTGGGTGCATGTATGTGTATGGGCATGTGCATACCACAGAGCACACATGGAGGTGTGACAGTTAAGTCCTTCAAGCATAGATTCCAAACCTGACCCCCTCCCCTTGAGTGGGAGGTGTCTAGCTAGAGTTCAAACCTAGGTGCTAAAACTGATTGGTCCGGTATGGACCAACCAGCTGTCTCTCTGACTTACCTGGCCGAAGTCTTAAAAGTCTCTGAAACAAAGTCCAGCTCTCTTCCCTCCATATGATTTCCTAGAAGAGGGATTTCTAAATTTCCAGGACTCAGGAAGGTAAGGCCTTCCCTCACCCCAGTCTAATGGCTGAGTAAAGGGGGGAGCTCAAGATTTTTCCCACATGAACCTTTTCCCTCATGATGGGAGCCCTCTGTTATCTTTCCTCCTTTTGCTTGTTTGGCTGGACAGCATAGATTTTGCTATTTTGATAAAAACTCTCCCCGGTTTCTCTCCACACTGGTGGCTGGAGAACTTTGTAGCTTCCCATTTTGTTTTGAATAAAGTCTCCCACTATACCTTATCCTCTGATGGTCTCTAATTTTCATTCTTTAACTTTATAGACAAGAATTCAGGCACTCCTTAAGTTCTGAGGTGCATTGGAAGGAGCTGGGTACTCTTTAAGTTCAGATCCCCAGCTCCCCTGTTACAGAGGTCTGTGGACTTCAGGGTGTTTGTCCTCTCCTTCCACCTTGCTGGACACAGGTTCTTCCTGGCTGGGTTTGCTTCTGTGTGTGTGCCCGTCTCCCTGGTCTGTGACCTTCTGGCTTCTTCTGGCTTCACCTTCCATTGCCCTAGGCACACTAGGACTTCAGGCACATACAGCACTTTGCTTCTGGATTTGCATGGGTGCTGGAGACATGAACACAGGCCGACAGTCTGGCTAACAAGTACCTTTACCCTCTGAGCCATCTCCCCACCAACTTTGCTCATTCTCTTTGATACCATTGTTTGTGTGACATTTTTAAAGATTATGCTTAGAATGTGAAGTCCTGATAAGTAATAAGAAACAATTGAACCTTATTATGGAAAGGAAGCCAGATCATTATAAAATCCTATTCAGTACTTGATTTGATCATTTTTCTTTTCCTTACGGAAAATATCACCCATTGTGGTCATCAAAGACTGAAATTTTTTTTGAAGTCAATTGTATTCTTTTACCAATTAAGGTATTTTATTTCTGTTGAATGACTGCATGAATAACTAGTTATTAACTTAATTCACATTAGGAGTACTTCATGCATTTAATTGAAGAGGTGAAGCCTAAAGGAATTACATGTTTTAAATAAAGAACCCATTATAAGATAATGTTAATTCCATTGGAGGGTAGCACCAATTGCCGAGTGTCGCGGTATACTATGTCTCCTGTCATCCTCGCTTCTTTTAATTCCTTCTGGGTATTTTGACTTCTTTTCTGAGCTCCTTTCAGTCTTCTGTTGCTGCATCTAATTTCCATGTTCTTTGGTTATCATTTCTCCCTTTCATTTCGGCTTCTGAGGCTCAGTTCCTATGTTTTCTTTTGATGTAAAGAAAAATCACAAGTTTTGGTTGAATATTTTTCAAATATATTAATATGCATCATGCCTTTTGTTATCATATTTCCATTGTACCTTGAACTTTACTTTTGCAGCTGCTTTCTGGCATACATAGGTGATAGCATCGACACTCAAGCTTTACACCAAGATCAAGTGCATGGGAGAAAAATAGGAAGTAATCATAACACTCAACCAAATGCCATGTATTTTCATAACTTATTCTTTGTAATCTATTCTTATTGTCCTATAGCTTCAAGATTATTAAATCATGCTAAATTTAATATACATATTAGCCTTACATGAGCAGGAGTAACATTAAGAGAACTGGATTTCTGTGGTGAGGATTGGCTCAGAACAGAACATGGTCATTCAGAGGAGGTTGTCAAGTAAGAGAGCAGTTTCCTCTCAGGTGAGGTTGACTGAAGGGCAAGGTTGGCATAGTGGAGGGCACTATTGTAGCTCTTGCCAACCATCAACTGGCTCAGGACATTGCAAATGTGCTTCACATTCTAGAAAATGGTTACTGTAAAAAATATATAATAAATGAAACAATGGGGAAGTCTAACATCTAAAACATCACTGAGAAAACTGTTTTATCATCTTTCTACAGATATGTGTATGGATAAAACAAATAGTGAGTGGAGCAATGCTATTGATTTAGAAAGAAAATTTCTAGGAAACTTTATTTGGAAACATTTGACTTTGTTTTGGGAATCATAGATGAATCTTAGACTTCATTTTTCATATTTTAGATGAAAATAAAGGACATAAATATATGCATTTTATATTTTCTTTCAACATTTCTTAAGTTACTCATTCATCTTCATCCAGTCAATAGTTGCTTTTGTCCCTACTAGGTGTGAGATACTAAAAGAAATGGTTTAAGACTAAGAAATGGATAAGCATAAACCGGGCATGGTGGCGCACCCCTTTAATCCCAGCACTAGGGAGGCAGAGGTAGGAGGATCACCATGAGTTCAAGGCCATTCTGAGATAGTGAATTCCAGGTCAACCTGGGCTAGAGTGAGACCCTACTTTGAAAAACCAAAAAAAAAAAAAAAAGGATAAGCATAAAAAAGGCTTTATTAATTAATCCTACAAGGAATTGGCATTTTTTTCAAGGCAAAAATATTTGATAGCATTTCAAAAGAAACAATAATAAGAAAACATTGCTTAAATGTTGAGTGATAAAAATGAAATTAATGTCTCATTAATAAGATGCTACGTTACTGGTCAATGATTTTATGATTCCTGAAGTTTTGTTTTTAATTATCCCATAAACTTTTAAGAATAACCAATTATATTTTATGCTGTTTAACATTCTAGTACTTAGTACAATTTCTTGGAGAGAGTGAGTTTAATACCTGTTTGTTAATAAGTCCAAAGTCTAGGACACATTGATGGGTAAGAAGCAAAGAATGGATTCTCTTTTCAAAGTTATAGCAATTATTGATTTGCCTTTCACTGAAATCAACCAATGAAATGCTAGGGAATGTAAAAGTATTCTAAATTCTGGGAAACACTTCTGGCAATAATGTATCATGACCTATGAACCAGATAAATTACATGATTTAAGTAAAAGAAAATGCTGTTTAATTTGTTTTTGATAAATCACAAATCTTAATCTTATATGTTTAAATTGCTGTAGGCAGGTGTATTATTATACAAGTGAAATGGTATTCCATAGTTTAAATCTATAAACATACATGCAATATACTATTATATGTTGAGCAAAAGTATATATTATAGGTAAGTATGTTATAGTAAACACTATATACTTATAATACTAAGTGTTTGTTATATCAGCAAAAAACTATAAATTGGAGAGAAGAAAGCATTAAAAGCAAATGAATATCTTTAAGAATATAATTATCTTTATATCTCTAGATTTTACAGCTCTTCACACAATATTTTCTTTTAATGTTAGTTCATGGATTAGACAATAATGCAAATAGCTTTAAAATGGCAAGAATAAGATGTTTAAGATGATACTAAAATATTCTCATTTTTGTTCCAGTTCAGAGATATTTTTGCTGATAAAAGGGGTGATTTACCATAAAATGATTTCAGTCTCTATTAATTTATAGAATAAATGATGTGTCTTTTATAGCCTTGCATCATTTCATTTATCAGCCCAAAAGCTAATGAAAGTTTCCCTAAACTCTCCCCCTACTAAATGGGCAGATTTAAACTTTTCTCCTATTAATATAAATTAGATGACTTTTGTCCTTGCCTGAAGTGACAATGTCAGTGTGTGAAGCTTACATCTTTCATGACTGTCAGCTAATTAGGATGCAGAAGAGCTTCATAGATCTCATTTCTAATCCGCCCTTCTGGATGGCATCCAGTGTTAGTGCTCTGTCAGCCACAGCAAGGCCCCTGGTTACATCCCCCAAGGCTATGATAAGCGGCATCATCACAAGATTCCACCATAGGAGGTAAAAGCCACCTTTTAGATATCAGAATTTAAAATAAATCTGATAATCATTCTATTGCAAAGTCCTCAATTCATTGCCACTGAGCAGATAGCATCTTGCTCAGAACTGAAGGAATGTCAGTCAGAGAAGAGCTCTTGCTGTTCTTGTTTACAGACAAGTGTAGAACTAGAAATTGGGCAGTTTAGAGGGAAATCATTTTTTGTTAGCAATTTCCCTTGCATTGTGGATGATGTTGACTTTATTTATGGCCTCTCCTCCTGTCTTTCTCTCTGTGGCTTCCCCAGCTCTGAATCTAGGGAAAATGCACAGATAATAGCTTCTCTCACTTTTCTCCGTTCCTTCTTCCACCCCTCCTTACCTCCCCCTCCATTATCCTTCCTTCCCTCTCCTATCTTTCTTTCTGACAGAATCTCATGCAGTCCAGGCTGGCCTGGAACTTTCTGTGAGGCCAGAATGACCTTGAACTCCTGATCCCCTGCCTCTACCGCCAAGTAGTGCTGCTCGCTTTCAAAGATGGTGGAGGGTGGTGCTTCAGAGGGAGCTCCCTGCTCTAGGATAGATGACAGGAAAGCTATGCTGGTTTTGATTTTGTTTAATCAAGAAGTAAAGGGATCAGAGTCTGGGGCTTTTCTTAGCCCACACACCAACTCCAGTCTCTGTTCCCACCATGGTGGGAGGGTGCTCTCTTCCAGTCTCACCAAGTCAAACCTTTCAGTTTGTTCCCACAAGTGCTTCTCTGTCATGTACGCACTGGCCAGTTCCTTCCAGGAGCCAGCCTGCCTTCTTGCTAGTGTCCCTAAAGTGCTGAAGGCTCCAGAGAATGACCTAACTGCATGGGACCATTGCTCATCTGGGACTAAGAGCCTCGTCTGGACCCAAGGCTGTTGGGTGCTGTTTCTGAGAACGAGTCTTCTCACTTTCCAAAACTATCCTCCCCTCCTCTCCTCAAAGGTGTCAATGGTCTTAATATACAACACAGAACTCTATTCTTTTCATTCACTCTTTCCTTCTTACTTCCCTTCCTCCCCTCCTTCATTCCTTCCTCCTTCCCTCCCTATTTTTCTTCTTCTTTTCTCCTTCCCTCCCTTTCCTTCTTCCTTTCTTCCCTCCTTCCTTCTTTCTAAGCTCCAACCAGCCTCATCAGCCATGAGCAGTCCTAACATGCCTGCAAATCATTCTATGTATTCCTCTGACTTTCTATTTTGCCTTTGTTATGGATGCCATGTCTTTTATAATACCTGAGGTGTACTGATGATACTGATTTCACATAACCATTGTCCCCTCTCATACACAAATTAAGCTTGTAATAAGACGTACACTTTTAGTAATGGAACAGATGCAAAGGTTATTCTGAAGCTGGGTGTGGTGTTTCAAACCTGTAATCCTAGCACTCAGGAGGCTGAGGCTGGAAGTTTCCTGCAATTTTGAGGTCAGTCTTGGCTACATTTTAAGTTCAAGACCAGCCTGGGTTTCAGTTTGAGACCCTGTCTCAACAAAACAAAACAAAATCTTATGCGGAGATTTCTCATACTCTGACAGTGGAGTAAAGGCTATTTCCAAAACTGTATCCAAGGTCTAGCCTTAGTACCTGTGAATGGGATTGTGTTATTAAATAATTTTTTGTTGGGCTGAAGTGATGGTTCAGCAGTTAAGGTACGTCACTACAAAGCCAAACAACCTAAATTTGATTCCCCAGTACCCATGTAAGCCAGATGCACAAAGGGGCATATGTATCTGGTGTTTATTTTCAGTGGCTAGAGGTCCTGGCATGCCCATTCTCTCTGTCTCTCTTCCATCTCTCTCTGCCTTCATAAATAAATGAAAATATTTACAAAATAATATTTTTTGTAGTTCTATGGAGCAAACCAAGGCATTTTGCAAGCTAGGCAAGCATGACATCCCTGTGTGACTTCTTATAGGAGGGTCTTTGAAGTGGTCCTCAAGGATTTCTAGACAAGATCTTCTAGATCTTGAGTGAACCCTAAATCAAGGTCAAGTCCTTCTATGAGATGGAAGAGGAGGTGGTCACTATGCTTTTATTTAATCTCAATAATTGGAGAGCCATATAGCCTCTGAATTTTACTGTGCTTGCTTTGTTTTCTTTTTTTAAGGAGGGACTTTATTTTTTATTTTTGGGGACTTTATTTTTTAAAGAAAGGAGAATAACAAATACATACGTCTTTGGATATTTAGTCCTGATGTTTTTATGGGCTTAACTCAGGTCTAGGATAGTTCTTGAGTAATATGAGGCAAGATTTTTGAACTGAAGTGTTCTGATGTCCTCGTCTTCACCCTGTCCCAGCAGCCCTCCTTCCATAGAAGCCTGGATAGCCAGACTTTCCCTCAGAGCTGAGGCTTCTTCAAATCTAAGATGAATCCTGTTACTTGTTCTGTAGAACACAACCCCCAATTGATATGAGTCATACTAAAATGTTATCAGTTCTTTTAAATGTCATTTATAGCGGCATGTCACAGGAGTCAATGTCCCAAAGAATCACTTTAAAATGCTGCCCACACATGGATTTTATGAACATAAATCAAAATGGCATTTTGAACAAGCCAAAATTTTAGTTTGCAATATTAGTCAATGCCATGAACTAAACAAGAATGACTTAAACAGAAATTTAAATAAATAAACTAAGTAAATAGTACTATAAAGGTGATGTGTAGTTGGAAGTTTAGCATTTTTTGAATTTAAACTTATATGGTTTTATTACTTTCTGACTTTTTCCTTTTAAGAAATTAAATGTGCTCATACAAAGTATCTAATTTTTGACAATAAATGTGGGGAAAAAAGATTATGAGCAACTATTATATACAAACTTGTTATGTAATATGTCAACAATTATGTCTTTTAACACTTTACATTGAATTTTGCTTCACTGGATAATAAGATTATGACTCCTACATTCTTTTTCTTTGTATTTCCAGTATCTATTTGATTTTAAAAGTTTATCAATTTAAAAAATTTTTATACTTTAGAATCGCTTGATATTGTTATCTCTTGTATGCAACATATTATTGGATTTAATTTTTATAGACAATCTAAACATTTTTGTTTTTAATCTTATACCAATCTTCCTATGTAGATAATTTATTCATTTGATCTCTAATACTGTTCAACGTGAGTGTGTGTGTGTGTGTGTGTGTGTGTGTGTGATTGTGTGGCTGGTCTCAGCTCCATTCTCTTGCCAACTAATTCAATTTTGTTTCCATCTTTCTACTGACTTCTTTGATATTCTCACTGGAGATGCCTAACCAAATGCTTCAGGTTTCTGTTGCTCATTTTTGTAGTCCCTGTATGACTCATTTTTATATGTTTATTACTTTCCATTTTCACCTTCTCAAAAGACATCTGTGATATTTATTCTTTCTTATTTTACCTCTAATTCAGTATTGGTTTATAAAATACAATTAGTATCAATTATCAAATAAAAAAAGAAATTCAATGCATATGGATGGAATTTTTATATAAATTGAGGATAATATAGGCAGGGCTGTAGTAAGGCAAGTAATATCTGTAAATTGTCTAACACCTTTTGAGACTTACTAAATGCAATTATCATTACAAGGATTTCTAATACCTTTATTGTAGATCTTTATTATGACTGACATTGTGTTAATTAATACTGTTATATGTAAAATTGAATTTGTAACACCTTTGCCAAAAATATTTTAATTATAGAACAAAGAGTAAAAAGATATAAGCAGAATGAAGTTCTATAAGCATAGCATATATTGTTATAACATAGGCCTGTACTTTAGTATTTCCTGTTTCATGAAGACTAGGTTATATATTTTGATCTATAGGCAATTTATAAGTAGTATAAATTTCAGGCAAACTACTAGATACTTATGAACTTGAAAATATTTATCTGCTTAAATGATCAAAAAAGCATAAATAAATGCTTTAGAAATTGTCAGGAGGTAGAACTCAGCTTGTTGAGGTATCACCTCCTCATGAGAGTAATATTGGGGTACTGTGGATCTTTTTGAGTCATAATGGAGAAAGATTTCTTAGAGGAATAATTCCTGGCCCTTTGTGAGTCCTTGTATAGATACATCAACTAAGTGTTCCTTTATTCACAGATCACATACAGAAGCAATGGCTACCCAATATCACTGGGGCCAGGAAGCATGTGAAGGCCACAATAAGAACTTGTGAACATTCACTCCTATAGCTTACAGTGCATAGAAGAGCGGCTCCTAAATCATAGTCATAAAAACAAGCTGATTCTTAGTCCCAACCCCACAGTAGAGAGCACCCAAATCTCTTTTTTAAAAATTTATTTCAAGCAGAAAGAAATAGAGAGAAAAACAGAGGGATTGGGTATGCCAGGGCCTCTAGCCACTGTATATGAACTCCGGATGCATGGGTGACTTTGTGCACCTGGCTTTACCAGATATCTGGGGTACTGGAGAATTGATCCCAGGTCTTTAGGCTCTGTAAGCAAACACCTTAATTAATTGCTAAGCCATCTCTACAGCCCCCAAATTTTCCTTTTTAATGGATACTCCAAGAGATATTGAGGTGGGTGGTTCAAGGACCGGCAGCCACACCAAATACCATAACATATAAATCACAGAATTTTTGTTTTCAATTCTGGCAGCAAAGAAGTCAAAGATAAAGATACCAGCATATTTGGGTTCTGGTTACAACTTTCATTCTTATAGAGGGTACCTTCTTGATGTGTGCTCTGGTGGAAGGCGCGAAGAGGTGCACTTTGTAAGGATGCTAACCCCATTTATGACAGAGGCGTCCTCATGATTTCACTGTTTCCAATGGCCTCTCTTTTTAAAAATGTCACATTATGAGGCGCCAATATATAAATTCAGAGAGACACTACTATACAGCTAAAGGAAGCATGGATTTCTATCAGAGCTCCAAGTCCCATGAAACCAGACATTCTGTGAAAGTAGCTTTGACTCTGAGCCACAGTCAGGTCTGAACCTGAGAGCTTTGTTTCTAGAAGGAAGAACAGGTTCACCGTGTTTCAGAGGGTTAAAAGCAGAACAGTCCTAAACCAACAGTTTTCAAACTGACTTTGTGTTCTGGCATCATGTTTTCCGTACTGATGGGGTACACACAGACATTCCTGTGGCATCATGTTTGTGGCCCTGACGGGGTACACACAGACATTCCTGTGTCAGAAAATTTTTAAGCACCTCAGCTGCCGAATCCTCCCCAAAGTCAAGTCAAAGCAGCATGTGTTCTGGGAGGGATGCCAGCAACAAATTGTAGTAATCCAGCCTTGTTGTTATAAAGGCATGAATCAAAAGCTCAGCATCTTGCTGAGACAGCGATCATCTTAACCTTGTTACACTCCTGAGATGGTAATATGAGCTCTTATCAATATGGTTGATACAGCTCTCAAAGGAAAGCCCAGGGTCAAAAATGGCTGGAATTTATCACCGGAATATGGCTTTGTGGGATGTTCCAGCGTAGAATTGTGACTACCTATTCAAACCTCCGTGAAGCAAGAAATATACGGTCCACTGCTTGTAGGTTAAGAGAAGGGGAAGGTGGCAGAGTCAAAAGTGAAATAAACCGGCCATGTGCGGCAGGAGTCTGATACCTTAATTTCTAACCACAGATGTGTGTCTATGATTCCTAGTGAGGCAGCTTCTGATTACGTGGAGATAGTTCTGTGCCATGGAAGATTAAAGGCTCTGTGAGTAACTGTATTTTAAGAAGTGAAGCCTTTTGAAAGAGCTTCTGTTTTGTTATGGAGCCTGGACTGTGTTCCTGTGAAAGGTAAGTTATAAGTGACCCAGACAATTAATAGCATTTAACTTAGTGCACAGAACAGCGCTGCTGTGATCTATGGTGTCTGCTCTTCATCCGAGCTTTCTACCTTGCAACTTCCAGAGAAAGTGGTCAAACCCTGATGCATGCCAGAAGACAGAGCTTGCTGTGGGAATGAGCATTAGCACTTGGGTCCAGCCATGCACCCTCCAGGGAGAAGGGCAGTGTGCAGCCATCAGACGCCAGCCTTTAAAGCAACAAAGAGCTAGACATGAATCATAGCTTTGTCATTTCTAACTTGGGAGACCTTGAGCAAGTTACTTAACCTACTTGTGCCTTGCTTTTATCATCTATAAAACACAGGTAATAAGACGGCTTGCCAGCGAAAATTATTGTGAAGATAAAGTGATGTAACTTACAAAACATGTTCCTTTAGTGCTTGACGCATGCTTTACACTGTCTAAATATTAGAAGTTGGGATTTTGAGCAATTAGGAAATTAGGAAAAATAAAGACAGGGGCAAATATCATCTTATTGAGACAAGTTGAGAGACAAATAAGCCTGCTAAATAAATTCCAATTAGTCAGGCTCGGCCTGCTGTAGCAGAACCTCCTGGGCAAGCTGGCACATACAGAGAAGAAAGTCGTGTGTCAGGACGCTCTTTTTGAAGAAGAATGGTACAACTGAGCTGAGCATACATGTCCTTTTTAAAGTAACTAGAGAAGCCACTCCTTATCTCCAGCGCACAGGAACTCGAAGGTCAGGAACAAAGGCTGGCACTAAGATGTTTACATCTCACATAAAGTGTCATTATCATCAGTAATTCATTTCTGTTATGTTCTATTCTTTGAGATCATCTTCTACCTTTATCTTTTTAAATCATGTTGTGACTATATTCATTTCTCATTACTGCTTTAACATATGACCACTAACTTGGTGACTTAAATGACATAAATTTATTCTCCTATATCTCCAGAGGTCAGAAGTTTGAAATTAGTTTTAGGGGCCAAAGTCAGGTTCCTGAAAAAGCTTATTTGCTTGTTTTTTGTTGTAGCCAACCTTCTTGTTGCTGCACAGAAAGAACCGAAACAAAAGCTGCTTGTGGAGGAATAGGTTTATTTTGGCTTATGGACTTGAGGGAAGCTCCATCATGGCTGGGGAAATGATGGCATGAGCAGAAGATGGACATCATCTCCTGGCCAACATCAGGTGGACAATAGCAACAGGAGAGTGTGCCAAACACTGGCAAAGGGAAGCTGGATATATCCCAGACCCCAACAACACAGCTCCAACCAGGTTCCAATATCCAAATTGTCATAAGCTGGGGATCGAGCATTCAGAACACATTCATTTGTAGGCGATACCTGGATCAAACCACCACATCTACCTTCTAGCAGAAAATCCTTGCCTTGCACAGTTCAGGATCCAGAGACACTCCTGCCTGTGTTTCTCTCTCCATCCTTGCACCACACGTCTCCTGCTACTGCCTTTGACCTTCTTACAAGGATCTTTGTAATTACACAAGGCCTACCTATGTAATCCAAGGTAACCTTTAACTTTAAATTTCTCAAACAAATCTCATCTCTAAAACCCCTTTACTCCAGAAGGCCACAAAGTCCTAGGTTTCAAGCACTGAGAGGTGGACATTTTTTCGTGTCATCAATCAGACAACTAGATGACAGTTTGCTTGCCTGGATTGTCTGGTGGCCAGTTTTCACATCATTGTGTCCAGCATTCTTTTGACTGGTTCTGGAATCAGGTTGTAAATTCCTCCTGGACAGAAAGCAAGTCTTTCATGCTTTTACAATGCTCCTACTTTGATGTTTCACTTGTTAAAAGCAAAACAACTGTTTATTATAGGAACTTGGTAAAATGTCTGGCTTTCCATCCATTGAAATCAAAAAGTCTTTAGAAAAGGTGTAAGGATATGGATTGCTTATGCTCTAGGGCAAACCAAATTATAGCTTTGTCTTTGCATTTACAAACACTGAGAATGCGTGTGTGTGTGTGTGTGTGTGTGTGTGTGTGTGTGTGTGTGTGTGTGTGTGGCTGGGGAGGACGGGAGTCTCACTTTGGGCTGTAGAGAGGCCTTGGGACAATTAAGTGTTAAGACTTATTAGAAATTCATGGGCTCATTCTTGTCATACTCTCCTTGTTTAAAATAAAGAAGAAATATTGCCATTTTTATGAGTGGATGTGAAAACTTACACTGCACAATTTAACCTTCTCTCCCCATGAAACTTTGGAGAAAGAGAATTGTTATGCAATGGGGTTTATCTCTGATTTCAGTGTGATGGTTGATAAGGGTACTGTGACGTGAAATGAACACAGAAACACAACAATTCTATCTTGCAGACACTGGTACATTTCAAATGCATGATTGTCCATCACTCATGAGTTGAATTAGAAAATCACAGAGACCAATATGTAATTTTAAGGGATTCAATTTAGCTTAATAGGTATCTAAATGAACCATTGAATTAGCTTTTAAACATATAGCCTAATTCACCACTCATAATTCTAAAATTTAGTGATGCTATGTAGAAGCAGTGCATGTAATGTTTTGTTATATTATTAAGATAAAAAAGATTTCCTTTGCCCTTAGCCCTGACATTTTACAATTGACCTGGGCCATTTTCATGTCTTCTTTCTCATTTCTTGAATTACCTATCTAAAAGAATAGAATTTAAATCGTACAAGTGGAAATATTCTACAGTCCATATTTTCAACTTGGACATTTGATAACCAAGGACATAATCATAGCAACAATAATTGATTTGCTTAAGGTCATACAGATATTGGAAAAGCTTTATTAAAAACCAAGGTCTTCCAACTCTCTGTAGAGAGCATGTCTCCTACCTTTACCCTCATGTGGGTATGATAATTTCAGAGGGAGAGGAAGAAGAGTCATCACTGAGTAATAAAGCAATGGCAGGTGAGAAGATCCTGGGAACATTGTAGCTTAAAGGAGACACTGGTTTTAATCTGTCACCTACTTTCTGTAGCTTTTTGGCTAGATGAGCCTGCTCTGGGGAAACAAACCTTAGGCCAAGGTCTAATTCTGATAGAGAGTGTCAGTTTGGAGTCCCTGAGAACTGCACGATAGGGCCTGGAGAAAGGATCATAATGGGACAGGTAAGGAAATACTGAGGAGGCTGAGGGGAAGAGTAGGGATTAACATATTACTAACAGGAAAAGTGGTATGTGAAGTTACAAACACTAAGTAAGATAGGGTAGTACATTTTGGAATTATAAAGTGGCAACAGGAACACAAATAATATGAAGGTCATAAGGCCCCAAGCAAGAAGGGCACACAAACACACAATAGTTAAATATGAGAAGCAGCCCCCACAACATGTGAGTGGATAAATTATGCCCCTGTAATGGGAAACTTTATCGTTCATTTGAAAAACATAGATAAGAATAAAATCATAGGGGGATTGAAAATTTTCAGTGCATTTTCTCATATGAGAGAATGAGATGAATGGGATGAATTGGAGATATTAATTATTTTCCACATTCATGGAATCTTTGCAAAAACAGATCATGTATTGACCACAAAGAAAATCTTGATAAAATTTAAAACAACAAAACTTTTACAGACTACTTTATTCTGCTTATATTAAAACAAAAGGAGATAAAGAAATGGTACTCTTCTTCCCTGTGCCTACATCTCTAATAATTTTCAAGTGACACTTGGAAGGTAAGAATGGAATCACAGTTAGCCTATGGTTCAAAGATAAAATAGAACCCAAAATTACAAGCTTTCCTGAAAACAAGAGAAAGAATGGATGTCAAAACAGGGCATAGGAAAAGCCCAGAGGGAAACTTTAGGACATTAAATTTCTTTGAAAAGTGGTAGGATGAAAGAGAATGGAGCATATTGCAAAGTTTAAGAAAGTTCCATTCACTTTCAAATTAAAATTTCTAGAACAACAACAGCAACAATAATAACCAGAACAAAGCAATTATGACTAAAGAAGCAAGAAGTGACTAAAGACTTCTTTACTGAAAAAGGCACTGTGAACACTTGTACTGCTGGTAGAAATGTCAAATGCTGTGCTTGCATAAAATAGTTTGGTGATTCCTCATAAAAGTAAAAGAGAATTACTATTTGATCCAGCGAGTCCTCTCCTAGGTTTGCACCCAAAATAATTGAAAGCAGCAACTCATATTCATGGCACTGCTACACCCAAAGGGTGGTGACAACTCAAGTGTCAGTCAACAAATGATGGACAAGGCAAATGTGGGTGCACAGACGATGGGATATGATGCATCTTTAAAAATGAAATTCTGGCACATGGTCCAAAATAGAGAAACCTGGAAAATATTATGCTAAGAAAACTAAGCCAAAAACAAAAAATAATTATTCTATCACCTAAATGAGTATATTCCCAGAGACAGAAAGGATAGAGAATCCCAGGGGCTGGAGGAATGGGAGAACAAGGCAGATTACTATTTAATGCATATTGAGTTTCTGTTAGGGATGATGAAATATCTCTGATCATGATTCCTAGTGATGTTTGTACAACATCATAAATTTACTTAATGCCATTAAACTGTATATTCAAAGCTGTTAATATGATCATTTTATGTTATACATATTTTATGACTATACAAATGCATTATGACAACATAGTTTCATGAGCTTTAAATAATCTCAAAGAATAGATAATTCTCACGTTATTTAAACAGTTTATATAATGGAAAGTATGTAAAACTCCTTATACCAATTTTTATAGACAACAATATCAATATGCAAATTTGTTAAAGATGTTTTAAAATTGAAAAGTATTGACCAATTTTCTGTATCAGCTGAGTATACTAATATCAAATAATTATGTCAAGTAAAATCTGGAATTATATAAGAATATTTATTAAAATCAATTAGAATTTATCCAGAAATGTAGTTCTTCAATATGAGGATATTTCATTGTAATTTAACTAATAAAGTAAAGGAGAACTTTTTAATGTCAGGAAAAACTAAATGCATATCAAATAAAACTTTAAATTTATACTAAGTAAAATATGAGTACAAGGATGTTTGTGCATGTGTGTGTGTGTATGTATGTGTGTGTGTGTGTGTGTGTGTGTGTGTGTGTGTATGTGTGTGTTTGGGTACAAATATGCCATGGTGTGCATGTGGAGATCAGAGGGTAATCTTAGGTTGTCAGTCCTTCCACCTTGTTTGAGACAGGGTCTCTTGTTTTGCTTTTGAGAACACCAGACTAGCTGGCTCCTGGGCTACAGGATTCTCCTGACTCTGCCTCCCCTTGCCCTAGATATATTGGAATGACGATATGTGTGCCTCTTGCTTCTAGCTTTAAGTGTGTCCTGCAGATCTGAATTCTAGTCATCAGGCTTATGCATCAAGTGCTTTTAACCACTGAGCTATATCTCCAGCCTAGGATATAACCTTTAAGTCCTTGAAATCATTTATATTCAAATCAGAAACTCAGTGCTCATTATTATCACTAATGCTTTACACAGTTTTGAGGTTATAACAAGTACTGCAACATTTAACCACTTGATCAAATACTGGACAAAACAGATTAAATGATCTTTGTACCCGTGAAAATAATTATATATTTAAAGGTCCCAAAACCTGCAGCACAAGAACAGAACTAAAATAATCATACAGATAAATAGAAGATATTATCAATGAATAGATTTTTACCAGTAATTAGAATGAAAATGAAGGAAATCCATTCTGTCACCACAGAAACTCCAGTGCTGCTTGGAGCATAGCTTGAACAGGGATTTCAATCAATCCCTTTTTTATACTACTGAGGAGACTGGGAGAGTATCTCCCAATTTTTGATAAGCTAAGCAAACGCAAGTCAACCTTTTATCCTGTTCTGAATTTGCTCCTTAGAAACTTTGTGTCATTTTGAGTACCCCATGGTAGGTGACTATAGTTCAGTTAGGTCTTACTATTATTTTATTATTAGCTTTAACATATGCTTTTCACTGCCACATAGTCACTTTGTAACCTTTTGTAAGCCTTTCTGCTTTTGTTGATTTTTGTCTTTGGAAAGGATTTCACATAACTCACAAGTTTCTTGCTGCAGATCCTGAGACATTGCTGGATGTCGCACTGTTCAATTCTGAATTCTGCATCTCTGATCCATCATGTGACTACATAAACAGAATCCCCCCTGTGTTACTGGTTGTAAATAGTCCAGGATGTAAAGCTGTTCTGGAAAGCATGGCAATGGGGTGAACAAAGTGAGTATAGGGCTCCCTATATAGATGCAGGGAAGGCCCTTTTTCTCCAAGAAGGACAGGATTTATGTACAGTGAGGCTCAACATGGGTGGTCTTTTAATGAAAGAAAGAAAGAAAGGAGAGAGAGAAAGAGAGAGAGAGAGAGAGAGAGAGAGAGAGAGAGAGAGAGAGAGAGAGAGAGAGAGAAAGAGAGGAAAAGCTGTGAGATGATCCAAAAGAGAGGGAACTGTGGGGTCACTTGTTAGCGTGGGCATTTTCCAATGCTCATTTGGTTGTCTTCACATGCCTGAGATTAGGACATATTTTAATGCAGTGGAAAACAGAGGAAATTGGGGCTGAGGAAATTGCTTATAAAAACCTTCTCCTTGACTTCTTCTTTTACAATCACAAAGCTATTGTGAGAGTTTTGGAAAATAGGTGTGAAACAAACCATGGTTTTACATATTAGTATGTGACAAGGAGAGCAAAGAAACAGTGCAGGATGATCAAAACAGAGAGAAATATGAAAATGGAGGAGGCAGGGGTTTTCCATTTGTAACAACTAAGGACTTTATATATATTCAAACATGTAAATACAAAATTTATAAATAATTTATACTGGGCATATTTGTAGTTTGTTAGACACAGTCTCTACTGTTAAGTTTTTAAGATAGCCTAGGTCGCAAATATTGCACAGGGTATTTTTATACATGTGTATTTAAAACATACTATTTGTGTGAAATTCAAATGTAATGGTCATTCTGTGCTCTTAATTGCTCACTATAAACTGGTCTGGTGATACTTGCCTGGAATCCCAGCACTCAGGAGGTGCAGGGAAGGAGGATCATGAATTCAAGGCCATCCAAGAGACCTGAGATTTTGTCTCAAAAAAAAAAAATCTAAAAAGAAATGCTATTCTTAAGAAGTTAGTGTATCTGACAGTGGTGCCTGTAATACAATGGAAAATAATTCTAATGGAATCTTTACAACTTTGTTCATTTAAACAAGGAGAATATTGAAATATAATGGTTAATTCTATTTTTAATATCGGGGACTTACTTTCATCTTGGAACTTAAGTTAAATTATCATTAATCCCACCAATTACACCTGTAGGGTTTTTAAATTTCTGGAAAATTTATAGGGAGCTTATATTTGTAGGTCTTGCAGAATTTGGTTTCTTTTTTATTTTGTGCATACTGACATATGTAGAGTAAGTATAGGGTATGTGTAGGGTGTGTGTAGGGTAAGTAATGTGTGTGTGTGTGTGTGTGTGTGTGTGTGTGTGTGTGTGTGTGCACGCAGATGCATGTCCCCTGTGATGTGGTGAGAGGTGAGAGAAAAAACATTGACACATTGGCTGTACATTTATCACTCAGTTGTCAATTTCCTTGAGATGGGGGTCTCTCCTCAACAAGAAGCTCCTGTCAGTCCAGTCTCTGCCCCCAGCCCCAACCATGGACTGGAGTTATAGAAGGTGAGGGTCACACTCAGCTTTTTATGTGGGTTCTGAGAAGTTAAAGTTGGTGGTCTCCAGCCCAAGAGCGCCTGATGCTGAAGCAGCATGTACTCTTAACTGCTGAGCCATCTCCCCAGCTCCATGATTGTTTTTTTCTTTCCATTTTGTTCAGAATCTTGTTGTTATGCACTCGTGTTCTGCATCCTGTATCTGACCCACAACTCCTCCATCCACATGAGTCTCAGCTCTTTCCTTGGTTTTCTCAGACAGTTCCTACCACACTGCCATGCCCACGTGTGTGCATACCTACACATACATATGCACAGAGCAAGGCTTTGGTGGTTGATGTGTTTCATGGATCATCATTTGAGGCAACAATATCATAAAATAACCTACATTTCTCTTTTCTCGGGTGCACATGGACCTCTTTTTCTACTAGCTCCTGAATAGTCAACTTCCTTAATGTAACTGTGGAATCGGCCTGTGTTCTTAGACCTGAGTGGTAGGAATAGGAAAGAAGGAAGAACCCACCCTCTTGGAAAATTTAAACCATTTTCCTCAAGAGAGATGAATCTCTGCTGAGGAGGAGTTCTACTACCAACTGTGAAGATAATACATTTTCTTCATCTTATTACATATTTATTATAAGTGTAAAGCAATGCTACAAAAAAAGTAGGGTTTATTAATATGTCACATTGGAAAAATCAGCATGGATTCATGTCCTTAAGAGACTTATTTTCTAATCTGTCATTATTATAAATAGCCCCGCAGTAGGTATACTAGTCTAACTTATTAGTAACCCTCATGCTCCCCTGGCACGTGCATTTTAATCTCTGATGGATAGTCGACTTGAAGTTTGGTATAAAGACAAAAAGAAGTGTATCCAAACACACCATTGTTGACCAGCAATCAGGACCATAGAGGTGGTATTGAGTTAATAATAAAATAATCAGCGTGTACTATGTGTAATACTAATGGTTAGAATGGAACAAGCCTGCTACAAGTCTTGAGTTCACACAAACTGTCAAAAGAGAAAACAAAGCAGGTAACTTGGAAGTTGTAATACGATGAAAGAATAATTCTAATAGAATTTTTATGTTTATTTATTTAAACAAGTAAGAGAGTGTTGAAATATGCTTAATTCTGCTTGTTTACCCCATGCCTGCATATGCTTGACCTACATACATGTTTGCATTTGTGTAACACAAAGAGAAGAAACCGAGATATGTGAATGATCCATTGTGACACAGTATTTCTGCACAGTGGAAAAGAAGACCAAAGAAGGATGCATCAAATAGTAAAGGAGTTATTACCATAAATGGTCTCCTGACACTCACAGTTTTATCTATGACATAGAGACATAGACAATATACAAGGACAACTACGTAACAAGATGCTCCAAGAAGACAAATGACCAAGTATTCTGAAGACGAAACGGAAACACAATCCTAAACATCCTAAGAGATGAAATGTCTACTAGTTATGAATAAAATACTACTTTTATACAAATTTTTATATAAAATACTAATTAAAGAGTATATATATATAATGTATAAAGTACTAGTAAAATATATATAATGTATAAAGTACTAGTAAAGTACTATATAGTACTTATATATATATAAGTACTATATATAGTATATATATAATATATATATATATAAATCAGCATGGATTAGTGTATGTTAAGATAAAAAAACATTTGCTCTATGGTGAAAACTAAAGTTTGATTCACACTTTGGACCATATTGTCAAATTTCATTCTCCAAATGTAAATGAACCACTCAGAAACTTACATCCTGTTATTATTTTTTTAAGTAAGTATACAAGGTAGTGGATTTCATTATGACAGTTTTGTAGATATGTGTCATTATATATATTTTTTTTAATACTGTTATTCAGTCTCTTTCCATATGACTTTCTATTGTCTCTTCTGTCCCATTCTTGCTGGTCCCTTTCTTACCCAAAAATAATTCCTCTTCTGTTTTTATGTCACACATATTCTAATCTCACTCTCCTCTTTCCTTCTCCCTTTTCTCTAAAAATCTCTTTCTTCTCTCAATGCCTTCTTTCAACTTTCGTCACACACACACACACACACACACACACACACACACACAAATTTAAATTTGGAGTTTACATTAGAGAACACATTTGGCATTTGGGAGCCTAACTTATCCTGCTTAATATAATGATGTCTAGTCCCATTCATTTTCCTGTATAGGTCATAATTTTCTTTCTCTTTAGACTGAACGAAAGTTTATTCATACATTCCCTATATTCTTATCCATTCTGGATTCTGTTCTTCTGAGATGGATTTTTATTTTTAAATATAAAACAGTTTATTTTTAAAAAATATGTGAAAAGGTTATAAACATTGGTTCTAATAAGAACTACAGAAAGTTTGGGAAGATATTAGAAACATTCAATCTCTGGAATGACATAAAAATGATTAATGTAATGTTTCATTTATGGTATTGGCATTTTTGCCACCAGTATTGGGTTTGGTATTCATCAGTTATGAATCATTGAATCATTGTGTTTGTGGTGTCATAGTTGGTGCTTAGGGTATTTCAAATCTTCAAAATGATTAGTCACATAAATTACTAATTTTTGGTTTAAATGAATTTAATAAAATTCATAGTCACAATATAATTTTCCATGAATTGCTGCATAAACACATTGATTTAATATATTAAGCATTGATTATAAAGAAATCATTATAGTCTAATAAACTGATTCTTGAAATGTGACTGTGTAAAAATTAATTTTAATTTTCACTGTTTCTTTACATATGTCCATGAAGCTAATTTTTCCCTTAACCCTATAGAAATCTAGGACAGATCAGTGCTTCTTTGGATCACGGTTGCTTAAATTCAGACAGTTGCTAGTTAACATGTCAAATCATTTTCAATAATAAGATCTCTATGTTTAGTAGCCAACTATGTTTCTGGGCACTTTGCAGCTACAGGAAGCAAGAAGAAAGGAGGTAGGAAACTGATTGGAACTGCCATGAGCTGGCACCATGCACTCTGGGATCTTCAAATTTGAAGTATTCCCCCCCCCCCGCCTGCCCGCTTTTATAAACTTCTTAAAATTTATTTGTAAGTAGAAAGATAAAAAGAGAGAGAAAGAGAGAGACAACATGGGTGTGTCAGGGACTCTAGACCCTGCAAATGAACTCCAGATGCTTGCATCTGGCTCACATGGGTACTGGGGAATTGAACCTAGATCATTTGGTATAGAAGGCAAGTACCTTAACAATTTAGCCATCTCCCCAGCCCATCTCTGCCCTTTTGATGGCACTTTAGAAGTTACCCCCTTTCTAAATTCTGAAATAACTTTTTGCCCCTGACAAGTACATCTCTATTATGGATTGCCTCAGCATAAGTTCTTTAACACAGCTTAGTATCTTCAAATTATTTCTGTATGGTCAACTATCATGTTCTCTTGGCCAGAGTGTAATGTATCCCTTATTCTGTTTCAAAAAAGTAAGCCATCTCTGTCACTGTGTTGATTTTTTTATGTGTTAGCCAGTCTTAACTAAACTTGTGGTAAGAAGGAAGCCTTTCCCATGGTGAGACTTTTGGTATAGATCTGCTCAAAGAGCTCCTCCTTTAAAAATTCTCTTCAAATATTTAACTCTTGATCTATTTAAACCTTTTTATTGGTTTTATAGTTAAAAGACAGGTGACCAGCTTCCAGAAACTTCATTTTTTAATTCTACATATAGTTTAATGCTTTATTTAAAGTACAATACCTAGGGCTGAGGAGAGGGCTCATCTGATAAAGTGCTTTACCTCTAGCCAGGTGAGATGACATACTTCTGTAATCCAAGCATTTGGGAGGTGAAAGAAAGATAATGAGGGGTTCAGTGTCATCCTTAGCTACAAAGCAAGTTTGAGACCAGCCTGAGCTACATGAAACTCTTCTCAAAAAGCAACAAAGGTCTTGGGAGATTGTGTAGTGGTTAAAGACATTGGCCTATAAAGCCTACTGGCCTGGGTTCAACTCCTCAGTACCCACATCAGCTAGATGCACAAAGGGGTGCATGCATCTTAAGTTTCTTTGCAATGACGTGAGACCCTGGTGTGCTCATCCTCTCTTTCTCTCTCTCCCTCTCTCTCCTTCCAAATAAATAAATAATATTACTTTAAAAAATGAAAATGCCCTAAAAATAAATAAAAACAATAATAAAATGCATCTATTAGGCTATTTTGTTATTCTCAAGTTTCCACACACAGGCATACAAAGTAAACCTTTTAGTAGGATTGCACTCAGTGCATGAAGTCATCAGAAACTTCTACATTTGTAAATCCTTTGGTTGTAGGACAGATGTAAATATCAGTCAAGTGTGCCATGAATTGAGGAGACTTCCAAATGGGGTTGACAGTTAAGATTTTGTGCTTGGGGACCCACAAGCACATTAAAGAGAGTTGGCCCTCTTTATCAGTCCAAAATATGTTACAAGACCCCAATGAGATCCCAGTGACTCCTGAAGCTATTTCCTACATTAAGATTCTACAGATACTGTGTGCCATGGTTAGTTTTGATTGTCACCTTGGCAGGGACTTAGAATCACCCCAGAGATAAAACTCTGAGCATGCATGTTAGAGTATTTCTCGAGAGGATTAACTGAGGTGGGAAGCCCACCCTGAATGTGAGTGGCACTATTCCTTGAGCTGGGGTCCCAGGCTGAGGAAAACAGAGAAGTGAGTGCAACACTGGCATTCAACTTTCTCCACTTCCCGACTGTCAGCCAACATGACCAGATGCTGCACACTCCTGCCTACCTGCTTTCAATTCATGGCAGACCGAACCTTCAAATCATGTCACATCAATGAGAAAAGCAACTCGTATATTGAGTATTTTTCTGACACATACAAATCTATGATTAAGCTTAATTTGTAAATTAGGCACAATTGGACATTAACAATAAGAAATAATAAAACAACAATTATAATAATACACCATAGAAAAATGATAATTTATAATCTGTTTATTTCTGGAACTTCCTATTTTATACTTTCTGACTTCAACTGAACATGGGGCACTGAAACTTCAGAAAGTGAAACTGTCAATAAAGGAAGGGCACTATGCCATGCTTGAATTAGATTTTTCTTAATGTTCCATTAGTCTGGTCTTTTGTGCTTCCAATTATCACAAGTTATCACTGCTGGGTGACCAAGTGAGAGCTACTCAAGAGCTTTTCATTGGTGGGAGGACCATAGGTCTTGGTTGTTAATTAACAACACAGGAGTACTCTTGTCTTCTTTGCTCTGTAATGGAAAACTCGGCTTGAAACCTTAGCACCTTTACTATTAGAAAGGTTCCCCGAGGTATCAGGTAGTGTTTCTTTCATTTTCAAGACCATTTATGAGCACCAAGTAGATTGTTTTCCCTTGAAATCAATTTATATCAATGTTTAACAGCATTTATTTTGGTCTTTTTAAAAGTCTTTTTAATTGAACATGAAAAATTTTAGGCTCAACCTCACATCAATATCGTTCTATACAACATTTAGAGTCTTGTGTGTCAACATTTTACATAAGAATGACAAGATTTGAGAAAACTCTTGTTTTTCTTTCTTGAAAAGTCCAATGACATGTAGAATCAGAAAATCTGCCCAAATCCCCATCAAAGCTACATGAGATTGGCTGAAGGAAGTGTTCCCATAGAGATATATCTGGAGGGTAGGTGCCCACAATAATATCCCTCTCTTTCTTCAGTATTAGAGGCAAGAAGCAGAACTCAAGCCCAAGGCAGTAATTCTTAAAGTGTTCCTGCTTAAAACACTGCTTTCTTTTCCCTGGACAGTTAGAAAACAAACACAACTTGTGCAAAGCCATTTGTCTTCCTTTCTGCCTTTCCTCTCAGATCTCATTGACATTTCTGTCTTGTTTCATATTGGTCATGACAAGTAAGTTATAAAGCCAGTGCTGATGTCCATAGGTGATTGAGAATTTTGGGAGATAAAGATCCCTGATACATCAACCATGCCCCTGTGTATCTTCATTGTGAAGCAGAATTGATCATGTATGAATCCTACACCATCCTTGTCTTCTGAAACACAGGCACAGAGAAACTTAGATTTATTCTTCATCGCCTTGTCAATCTGTCATGGGCTGTGGCAATGTTCAGGTATAGGATGGTAAACCAAAGCTATTCAGAAAAAAAAATCTATTGTCTTTGTTTTGCAGCGATGAATCTGGTAGTTTTTACTTCAGCGATCAAAAGAATGCAGTTAATGGAATTTGTAATCATTAACATCAGGCATGCACATCTACCTGAAACTGCTCTTTTTGACTGGCCTAAATCTTGATGAATTTTTTAGGCACATCTGTGACTGTTTTGTATCCTGATATATGGAATAGGTTAACATCTTTTGTGGCAGTCTGGTAATGAGAATTATGTTCCATGGATTAGATTCCTTTATTAACGAAAGGCCTCTACATTCTCGGGCTGCCTGTTCAACCTTGAGACCATATTTTAAAATAGATATTTAAGTAAATCATAGTGTTTGGGAGAAAGATAACCTAGAAAGCTGTCTGCAACACTGATAGTCAAACAACAGATAAGATGGTCCACAGTTAAGTGCCAGGTTACCCTCCCATTGTTACCTTATCTGATACAAAGTTCTCCCTAAAAATCTGAAATTCATTTATAAAAGTAGATTTGTCTATATGGTCCCACTATCAAATTACAGAAAGCAGTTCCACTATCAAAATTATACAAAGCAGTTAAGGGGACCTTAAGAAAAGCATAGCCCCCCATGCATCTCAGAATTTTCCATTCATCTGTCACTTTTTCCTGTGATTAGCATTAAAAACACAAGCAAATACACATACAATCCTCAACCCCCCCTACACAAACTTGGTCTTTGTCCATTCTCAGATGATAAGATGTCCCAAAAGTGAAAGAAGTTGGGAGCCAATCCCCCCATAGCCATTTCCTCAACCTCCATCAACAGCTCTTCATTTCTTGAGCTACTTTTCCAAAGATCAGTTAGAAAGGCTCTCTGAGAAGACTGGTTTGGATTTCTGGGTCTGTTCCAGTCCATTCAAGATGAACTGGCTTGTATCAATGAAGTGCTCAACGCAGTTCACAAAACAGGCCTCAGCCCGACTGTCCAATTTTGGCCCAGGCTTGTCCAGGCACTTCTCCCTGCAAAGTTCTCTCATCTGGTGCACCAGCTGCTGGAAGCACTGCTTCTGCGTCTCCACCTCCATGAAATGCTGCAACCGTGGGTCCACAGGAGCTCTGCACGACTCACTGACCTTCATGTGTCTCCTATTGTCTTAAAGGGATTCATTTATTTTAAAAAGTTCCTTGGGGTTTTTCTTGTCTGTAGATTGAGTTTTGGACTATCACTTTTGCCACCACACATGAAAATAGTGGCTTCTCCTTCAAACATTTTAGTGTTACCCTACTTAACCCTTGAGCTGCCTGGTTCCCTGTCATCATCTCCGCAGATAAAGACTACTTAATTCTGATCCCTAGCACTGGTTAGATGTAAACTGCCTGGGAGGGCCAGGCCTGTCCACTTGGCCACATTGTCTAACTGGAATGATGCAACAAGCCAACCAGACACCTGCCCTCTTCAGTGTGTCTACTCCCATGACTTCATGACTAGATGAAATGCCACACTATACAGATTGGTTCTGACTTCCTGAATATCTGCACGTGCTCTGCAGATGACAGATCTGGAGAGTCAAGGGGGAGTGGGCAGGTGGAGTTCTTCACCTGTCCTCCTGCACACACAACTTCAAGCTCCAGTTTCTCCTCTTACCGTGTTTGAAGACCCATTTCTAGAAGAGCTAGAGCTAGTAAGCTCGCTGCACCATCTCCCTGGGCTAGTGAAGGCAGGCAGCACAGGAAACCTCACTTCTCCTTAGTTAGGCTTCCTTTCTTCTCATTCTTCACTGTCTCCTTCCTATTGTCCTGCTTGTATCTCCCAAGCAGAGCACACAGTTTAATTCTTTTCTAGAGATCACAGGCTTAGAGAGTGACCATAACAATAGTGCAAGTTTCCATTGCACTTGGAGTGATTTTTGGATTTATAGCCCATATTAAGCAAAAATCATAGTTTTTATGTTTATTTTTTGGTTTTGCAGTAAGGTCTCACTCTAGTCCAGGCTGACCTGGAATTCACTATGCAGTCTCAGGCTGGCCTTGAGCTCACAGCAATCCTACCTCTGCCTCCTGAGTGCTGGGATTAAAGGCATGTGCCACCATGCCGGGGTTTTGAATGTTTCTGATACGGAAAACAACAGTAATAAAACTCATACAAGTTACATATAGATAAATGTAGTATATATATAATATATGTTGTATATGTACATAGAGCCTATACATTATATAAATTTAATATGTATGTGATATATAAATACAGTATGCATACTCTTTTACTCATGGACATGGTTAAGTTCTTTATCATCATTAGTTGTAAAGAGGGAACAGTAGAGAGAATATGACTATGCTGCTTGCTTCTCAAGGCTTCATTTCCAGTGGGTGATCTCATACATTCTGTCCTTCCTGCTGCTACTAGTGCCTAGAAAGATACTAGGTAGTGACTACAGAGCTCTCTTTTCTTCTGATTGAAATCTCACATGAAATAATCCTTCTTCTGTATTAAAAATAAGACCGGTTAAGAAATCATCAAGTTATAGACCTAATTTTCTATTCTTTTAAAAAATATTTTATTTATTAATTTTCAAGCAGAGATACAGAGAGAGATATAGAGAGATAGAGAGATAGAGAGAGAGATAGAGAGAGAGAGAGAGAGCCAGGGCCACCACATAAGTGGGTACTGGAGAATTGAACCCAGGTCCTTAGGCACTGGAAGCAAGTGCCCTAACTGCTGAGCCCTCTCTCCAGTCCCTAGTTTTCTATTTAAATAGAACTTTGTGTGTGTGTGTTTTTTTTTTTTAGAATTGCAACTGATAGGCCTAACAGAATGAAATGGTAGCTCTCCCAGGAGTAACTTTTTCTTCAGGAACTTTGGAACATAAGAAATACAATGATCTTTTAACTCAGAAAAGATTATTTCTAGGCATGAGGTCAATGTCTTGGGAGGAAAGTAATTTCACACTGTAGCTTCTGAACTTTGTTTCTTCTATTTCTCTTTGACTCTTAGAAACATTTGCCATTTTAAAATGAATTTTATTTCCAACCTTACTGGAGATCAATGAAAACATGCATTGACCAAATATAATGGTTCAGCTTGATTGTTATGTTTTATAATTGCTCCCATAATAGTGTTCTTGGAGAAAGCAGTAAGCTCGCTTCCATTCTCTTTGTCTTAAAACTGAAATGGTCAACCAAAGGCTAAGTGACAGGATTTGATAATCAGGGTTTCCACATCTCACCTTTGAGTCTTTACTGCAAGAGGAGAGTAGGGCCTTCTCCGGCCCCTTCAACACTGATACTATCAAATGCAAGTATGCAGGTTTACTTGTCACTTGTATGTAAAGATCTTCAGCAGGGAGAACACAGAGGTGCTAAACTAATTGGATCCCCAGGGTTCTTTTAAATCCCTTTCCAAAAATTGAAGACCTGGGTTGCATTTAGTCTTTAACCCTTATTATGTTGAACTTAGAGGTTGATTTTTTTATTTTTAAGTAAGAAATGTATTTTTGTACAATTATTTTCCTATCAAGAAGTTAATTTAGTTCTTTTAATGGATAGACATATCTAATGTGGCTTTAGAATTTTCATTTCTAATATGGCTTTGCATCTCTCAGGACCTCCATTTAAATGCAAAATCCCAACAAACCATTGGAACACATGGGCTAAAAATTGAGACTACTGAATTTTTAAAATTTATGTACTGTGTGTATTTTTGTTGTCAACTTGATATTTTTAATTATCTTGGGTGGGTCTCTGAGGATGTTTACAGGAAGGCAGCCTCTCAGCAAGGGGCAGGATGTAAAGAAGCTCAAAGAAGTTTGAAGTAAACATCCTTTCCTGTGTGGACCATGCAGGAAGGAAATTCCAGAGACTCGGGAAGCCATTAAGTCTGGGGAAGGGTTGCAAGACTCCACCCTAATGCTATATAAAGGGGAAGAAATTCTCTCCTTGGCCCTCCTGCCTGTTTGCTGTTCTGTGTGTAGTGTTGGTGATGGGTTTCTCTCTCTGTTTGAACCTGTGAAAGAGGGTTAGCCTCTTTCACTGTTATGCACTTCCTCTCAATCTGTAGTTTCAATAAATACTTTCCTCCCCCAAATTGTGGCTGGTTTGAAGATTCATCCCAGCGGTGTGTGGCTGACTAGGACATGTACTCTTTCAGAAAATAAACTACCATGTCTAACCTAACATTGGAGAAGATATTATATTAAAAATGAGGAAACTATTGTGGTATGAGTACAATATTTTTAATAAGCTCAGGCTGATATGAAAAATATACTGTCCAAGGTATTTGGAAAATGGTATGGAGGAAAGGACTACTGTCTTTTATTGGTGGTTACTAAGGGAGACAACTTTATAAAATAGGGTGAGTACCTGGAGCCACACAATGAAAAACTAAAAATAAACAAAGCATTTGTTATTCTTTTTTACTTCTCATGACAAAGCATCTTGGTCAAGGAGTTTTGCCATCTTGAATGATGGAGTATTTTGTTCTAGATGATTCTCTTGGATACCCTTTTCTAGTAAGCACTGTGGAAGATGCTTGTATAGGCCATCTCAAAAGATAAAAAATAAAAACCTCACAAAACCCCATTATCACTAAGAGGATAAAAGAAACTAACTGAATTTTGATATGCAGTTATATCTCCATGACTTACTCAGAAAATTTAATATATCTAAAATCTAGGTTACTTATTTAACAGCCATCATTGAGATGAAATTTTCCAAGGTAAAGTTAGAGCTGCATAATTAGATCATTTGTTGATTATCCAAATATTTGCCCAATTTTATAGAGTTTGACTAGCAATTAAGTGATGTTCTTCAGAGGCTCAAGCATAACAGATACTGGCTAGGATGTCTGAGGTATGGCATTTATTAATTGCTTACAATTACTAGAATTGTTGTTGAAATGAGTAATTGAATGTCTATAATTGAAGCAACTTCTTGGCAAGTATCTTTCATGTGTGGCATCTTTTAGCAGCTAAATGGCACCTTTTGAAATTGCTTTACAAATCAATTTTATTAGAAATCGTTAAGTAACACTAATTGTTTTGGTTTGCTGCTAATGTATTAATAGACTGTGAACTCAATGAATGAAGGTGATTGTACAGGTTTGAAAGGGGCTTAGATATTAAATATCTGATTGAGATTAAAAAATATTTTATTTATTCATTTTCAAGGGGAGAGAGAGAGAGAGAGAGAGAGAGAGAGAGAGAGAGAGAGAGAGAGAGAGAGAGAGAGAGAGAGAGAGAGAGAGCAC
>PVHP010010142.1:0-16303 GCA_004024765.1 Zapus hudsonius | reverse complement strand
CCTAAATTCTGGTAGTAGCATTCTCTTCTTACTCCTTTTTGCTTTATCAGTTGTATAAACAATAAAAATATTGGGCAATGTGAGTAAAATTTGATTAGAAATTTATATTCTGCTATTTTCAATTATTGCCACTATACCATTTTGTTTTTGTTCTGTAACTGCACAAGAATGAGGGCAAAGTATAATCACAACACAATAAAATCACAATAGAACCACAGTATAATCACAATAAAAACACAATATAATCACAATAAAAATCACAATACAACCACAATATAATCACAGCACAATCACAATATAACCACAACACAATCACAATACAATCACAATATAACCACAGTACAATCACAATATAATCATAATAAAATCACAATACAACCACAACACAATCACAATAAATTCAAAATATAACCACAACACAACCACAATATAACCACAGTACAATCACAATATGACTACCATAAAATTACAATTTAATTGGCATGACTTAGAGTTCTATTGTGTTTGCCTCAAAATACCCAAGTATCAAAAATAAGTAGATTCTTTTGGTTATTTGTATTTTTTTCTGTGTATCTGCCTTGCTTTCACATTCTTTGGACCCATATAAAATGAGTATAACCATAAGAAGTAGTTTAGGTGGACTGGACCCCCTAAAATAAAAAGCAGGAGTGTCCTTGGGCTTGCCCTTGCAGTCTCTGCTTTGCTAGAGATCAGAAAAGAATCTGGCTTCTCATAATCTCTTGCCAAAAGGAGTTCCCTAGATCTGGTTTTCCATAAACAACCTGAGCCCTTCCTGAGAGGGAATGTTCCTAGAAGGCTTAAGTCTGTCTGATCCTGACATTGTTGTTGGTTAAACTCAGCCCAAAATTTGGCACCATGGCTGCTTATCTCAGCCCTCATTCAGAATCCATAAATGACCTCAATTTGGATTACAGGGTGGGCTTTATTCCCTCTTTCCTCCCTCATGGCGGGAGCTCTCTGTCCTTCTTCCTCTTTCCTTCTCTTAATCTGATAAATCTCTCTAAACCTTAACCAATGGTCTATAGATTTTAATTCTTCAACTTGATAAAACAAGAATCTGGATATCCTAAGCTTGTTGGTGTGTTGGCATATTGGTGTTTTGACAAGGAACTCCCAAATTCCCATTTCACATATAAGTAAAGTATCATTCAGACACATGTTAATCTTGCACTAGCTGACATAAATATACATTAGCAAATTACAATGGCTGAAGTAACATGATGCAGTGCAAGAGTAGAAAGGTCTGGGATGGAAGACCTCAAGCATGTTCAGTATAAACATGCTCAAAGTCATGTCCATTATTTGATAAAGGAAAATCTAATTTAGTAATGAGATTCTAACACTTAATTAATAGCTAAGCTGGAAAAAGATGGAGATATATCTTTATCTTATATGCTTTATATATGCCACAAGTATCTAAATATAAAAATGAAGTCAAAGTACTTGAAAACATAATTCAATGTGTTATATGAACTCATTTTTGAGAACATAAAGGAAAATATTATAAAGGCAGATTGGTAGATTTTACATGTACAATTTTGAAATCAATGTAAGTGAAATTAAACATACAAAAATGATGGAAAGTTTAGTAAAGTAGATGAAAGGTAAAGACATAAGCTTCATGGATTTATAGGTAATTCTTATAAATCCTTAATAACAATAAACTATGCTGGAAAGGACAAAGCGTTTAAAGAAGTTAAAAAAAGGAAAAATGTTAAATGTCCAAAGAGCAATAACCTTACGTGGAGAAGTCCAATTGTGCTAATAATAAAAGAATTGCAAATTGGATGCAAATACATAATGAAAATTCATTTTTCTTGCAATTTTACATTTTAAATACAAAGTGTGTTGTTGGGTCAATGAAAGTTATTTTACATTTCCTGGTGGGCAATTTGTCTGACTTTATTTATAGATTATTGTTTTTCTGGAGTCAATCTACTCTGTTCTTATATGTCTTGTCTCTGCAAAGGTGTTCTCATCATTTATGTCCTGGTTCATCAAATATGTCAACTTCACCTGTGTGCATTTTGAGACTTGTTGAGGAATCTGTGTAGTATGAGACATGAGTAGAAGGTAATTACAAGTTATTTGCATTTTCCTTTGGTAATTCCTCATAGATTATCAAAACATAGACAGGTGATAGGATCAGGAATATGAATCCATAATAATAAAGGAGGAGACTGAATCATATGCAGAGAGATGATGGGGACGAGTAGCGTCAATGAAGTGTGCTAAGATGTAACGTGGAGACCTGAGGAAGCACTGGGCTAAAGAACTGTCTATTCTGATGAAGGTAACCACTCGCTTTATCAGTGTACAAATGTATAATACTAATAGTGCTCATCATGATGTTTCCTATTGTAATTACTCCTTAGCCCTTTAGGTAACGGTAATGTCTCCTTTAAGGTGAGCCTCTTTAAGTGGCTGGGGTTCAAGGGGTCCTGGGACTTTGCCTTAGGCTGCCAGACAAGTTTTTATATACTTAGGCAAAGCACCCTTCAGTATCCATGTGCCAAAAATTTATTTACAAGGTTACCATTATATATATATATATATATATATATATATATATATATATATATATATATTTAAATTTTCTTGTACATTTCACTTTTTGGCATGTTCCTTCCATTTTAAAGCCTTTATAATTTCCATTAGTACTAGTCTACTAGTAATGTGTACTGTAAGGGCTTTTTTGGGTCTTAAAATAGCTTTATTTCACCTTTGTTCTTGGAAGATGAATGATTGTTCAGCTTTGTATCTAGAATTCTCTGCCAACAGCTATTTTTTCTGAGCCTGTTGTGTGGGTTTCACTGCCTCCAGTTTCATTCTTCCTATTGACAGATCCCTTGTTATGCTAATTGTACCTCCTTTATGGGGGCTGTCTTTTCTGATTGCCTTTCCCAATAGTGTGTCTAGGTATGGATTTTTAAAAAATATGTTTATTATTATTCATTCTTCTGGTAATACAATGAACTTCCTAAGTCTGAAAATTGATAGAATCCCACACACAATTCTGAAAACTCCTCAACCATTTTCTCTGTATATTGCTATTATTAAATCTATTACTTCTTCTAAACTGCTTACAGATATGTATCAGACATTTGTACCTTGTCTTCTATTATGTCCACATGGTCCTTTGCCTTTTTGTCTTCTAGTATAGGCTATAGATTATTTTTGAGGAGGAGGCTGGAGGGTTTTGTGTAAGTCAGGATCTGATAAGAAAAATAAAATCCTCATCAGTTGAAGGAAATAGTGACAAGTGTATTGAAGAGCTAAAAAGAACCTAGGAAAAGTGAGGCAATGATCAGACAAGATAAAGATACACTTGATTTGTAGTAACAAATACTTAGTTTTCCCCTATGCAGTATAAGATCTAAGGATGACAATATTCCATATAGCCCTCTTAGCCATGGATTGCTTATTTCTCAATCCCTCTTATGTAGAATATGTAGCCCATGGCATATATAAATCCATGAATTATTGTCATTGTAGTAAGATAATACATAACAAATCACCCCAAACTCAGTATCTGGGGGCAATACTCGTTCATTTTTCTCTCTTATCTCTAATCTCTTATCTCTAATGAGATAAAGTTGGTGTGTGTGTGTGTGTGTGTGTGTGTGTGTGTGTGTGTGTGTGTGTATGTGTAGAGGTTGGCTCTCAGCTTCAGATTTCTTATCTCCTGATACAAGCTCTCATGGCCCTAGGAAGGAGCACAAGAGGGCCAGTTTGGCTATGCAAGAACCATTCAAGTTTGGGTTCAGCATATGTTCTAATATTATAATGACCAAAGCAAGTCCTTCAGCAAAGCCTCAGGTAAATGGCGATGAAGCCACAGGCTCAGTTCATTTAAGAGATTTCTACTAGACTGTAGGATTGGTAATTCTAATAATTAGAGCTTTATCTCCTCTATGGTCAGTAAAGGGTAAGATTTCCACAATTATTTTAGAAATCTTTGGAAAGCTGTCTAAACTTCCAAGAGCCTGCTTTTGTTTAATTTGGGTTTCTTTAGGTTTCTTTTCTTTTTGCCAGCTAAATGATATATTTAGAATATTTTAAAAGACCCCAACAGGCATTCTGCTTGCACTGTTTAAGAAGCTGGTTCGGTCCTAAAATCTCTATCTTGAAGGACACAGAAGTCTAGCATTCTTTTTATAGAGTATGGTCCTCAGGTCAATTTTTTTCTTTAAAATCTAGTTTAAATCCCAGTTAGGATTTAACTGCCACTTTCTTCCTTTCTTCATTGAAGTTGAAGCAACTTTTGTTTCATTCACAGATTTCTCAAAATGTATGGACAGTAAGAGGGAACAAGAGCTAAGCATAGTACCCACACTTTTAGATCCTGTAGTGGTGTGCTTACTACAGTCTCTCCAAATTCTTTAGGTAATGGAGGAATTTGAGTAACTTCTAGATCAGTAGAGTTGAGAGAGATGAGTTTTAAATGTTGAACTTTCATCTTCCAGATGGCTTTTAGATATGATAAGATCAAATATGGAGAAGATTTAGCATGGAAATTTGGAATCAAGGTAATTGGTATAATCAGTTAGGGAGTGGATGGATAGAGCTGAGGATATGGACTATTTAGGTAGCATTAAGAACACTATACTCATTAAAAATCAGTAAAGCTATACAAGAAAAGAAATGATCCTCCCCAACTTGAAATGTCAAGCTATCGCTCACTTATTCAAAGTTTTCTACAGTTTTGTTGGTACATTCAATCTTTTGGTGTTACCTTTGTCTTCCAGGTTACCCTGTCTTGGGACAATGCCATCTCATATTTTGATTATTAGTTTGTTGTCAACTGACCTGTTTAGTAATTCACAGTTATCTTGGGTATGTTTCTGAGGTTTCTTTCCAGAGTGAGCCCTTCCTCCAGAGTGGGTGGCCCTCTCAGTAGGAAGCAGGATGTAAAGAATCTTGAGGGGAAAGAAATCTCTTCTCTTTCGTTCCCCCCCCCCCCCCGGCTCTGCCACCAGATTGCTCGTGTATGTGTGTGGTGTTGGTGATCTCTCTCTCTGTTTGGACCTGTGAAAGGAGGCCAGCTTCTTTCACCATTTCTCTTTCTGTAATCCCTCTTTCTGTAATTTCGACAAATCCCTTTTACCCATAACTGTGCTTGGTTTGGAGTTTCATGGGAGTGGTGTGTGCCTGACTGTGACACATATGTAGCAACTAAGTCACTGTGATAATAGAAGAAGGTAATAATGAAGGTGTTACATCTCAACTCCCTTGTCCTGAAAAATATTCACGTTATCTTTAGACATAATTAACTGATGAGAAAATCACGGGACCCCATTCTCATTTTCCTTAAAAAGTTATACAGACACAGGCACACATGTTATGCTAGATGAATACCATCTGTCTCTGTCCAATGAGTAGGTTTAGAATCAGAATATCAGGGTCTAATCCTGGTTCCACAATGCACTTCTGACACCAATTTTGACAAGTACCTTTACATTGATTGTCTTAATGGTCTCCAACCCCATGAAATGGGAAAATAATATTTATGGACAATGGATTTAGCTCATGACAGAATATTTGCCTTAGCATGTGTGAGGTCCTGAGTATCATTCCCAGCCTTACAAAACAACAATCATAGCAACAAACAAATAACATTTATATTATAGACATTTTATTCAGTTAGAATGGATTAATATAGGCAAATCTTTTATAACAGCAGTAGCGGAACAAGCTTTGTGTTAGTTTCCTTTCATATCATCACCAAAAGCTCCTGACAGAAATAATGGAAATGAGGCAAGTTAATTTGTTTCATGGTTGGAGGGATTTACTTCCATCATTGTGGGAAAGGTGTGACAGAGTGACTCTAATGGAGTGGAAACATGTATCAGTTACTATTTTCTTTCTGGGAAATAATACCTGACAAGAAGTACTTATGAAAAGAAAAAGAGTTTAATTTGGCTTAGGGTTTTAAGAGGAAGTGTCAAGTCAGGGAAAGCAAGCAAGGAGTAAGAAAGCTGGCATCACAATAGTAAGGAGGAAGAAAGAGAGAGAGGGTGGAGGGAGGGAGGAAGGGAGAGAGGAGAAAGAGAGAGAGAGAGAGAGAGACAGAGAGAGAGAGAGAGAACACAGTCAAGTCTCTACATTCTAACAACCCCATAACCTTCTGGAATGGGACCACCAACTGGGGATTACATATTAAAACACATGAGTCTATTATGGTTATTTTACATCAAACCACCACAGAGATTGTAGCAAAGGCTCCTCACATCTTGGCAGAAAGGTAACAGAGAATAGAACACAAGCAGGTCCGGTATAACCGTTGAAGACCTGCCTGCCTCCACCAGTCAGGTGTCAAAATCTCCTAAAACACTCCCAGCACCCGAGGATGCGGTGTTCAAACTGAAGATTCTTTGGGGGATATTTCCCTTGCAAACCACCAATAATAGTTCATCATCATCATTTTTACCAAAGCTGTGTGTATGTGTATGTTTAAATTCTTTTAAAACAGAGAAGTGTGATTTTAATTTTCTTTCCATAACATTTTAAGATTTAGTAGTTATGTTTTCCAGGATTAGATCATCATAGAATCAGTGTTAACTGACTACTAACATGAGGCATAAAAACTTAGGCTGGTAAAACAAAACCCAATACATCTGTGATAGGTTGAATGTAACGTGTCCCCAAGAACTCTTGTGTTTGTGAATATCTCATTCTGAATCCTAAGCAGGTTGAGCCTTTGGGAGGTAGCACTTTACTGCTTTATTGAAGGAGTCGTGTCATTGGGTGGGGGGGGGCTGGAGGTTTATTATCCCAGATCCAAGCTCAGGACTTAGACTACTTCCACCCAGATATGTGACAGCTTCTTGCTCGTGCCCTGCTTTCTCCACCATGATGAAACTTTCCCTGGAAATTGTAAGCCAGAAATAAGTGCTTTCTTTCCACAATCTGCTTCTGGTCAGGTTTTTTTTTTTTTTTTTCCTTTGTCCCAGCAATGAGATAGTAACTGAAACATCATTTAAGCAAATTGTTGAGTAAACTGCTACATTTTGTTCCTAGAGTGCTTTGGAGTAATCAGGGGTGTAGTGAGTGAATGCATCTCTGGAGGTGCAGCTGAGCAGTGGTGGTACCTCTGCAGGTGTTCCTGGACTACATTGAGGGAACACTTATCCATCTTTGAATATTTCTTAGGTTATGATTAATTCATACTAGAAAAATGGATTCACCAATGGGTTACTTGTTTCCATTGCATACAATAAGGAGAATGGTCATTTAATGCATTAGGACACTTTGAGCTAAATTCTCATCTCCAGCCTTACAGGCATTGTCTGACCCTCGGACTTCAGTTTACTCCTACCATCAAAGTAGCTATGCTCTCGAGTCAGGCCTTCTGTCTTTTCCAGTGGTCACCATAAGAAACAACACAGAACATATGTTAAGAATACTCGTTGTAAACATATATGTATAAAATAATTATGTGTGGCTGAGAGTGCAGCTAAATGGTAAAGTATGTGTTTTTTAGAATGTATACATTCCTGGGTTTATTCTTCAAGCTTCACACCTAAAGAAACAAACAACAAAAAGTTTAAAATGACAAGCAGAACATCTATTCCCACAGCAAGGCAGATAACCTATGGAAGGACAATGGAAAGAGGCACCAAGGGTGCCCAAAATTGTCCAAAACACAAATTTAGAGACTTTTACAAACATAATAACTATGGAAAATTTGAATCCACCCACTATGACTCAGGGAAGTTTGCGGAAGAGAGGGTGGAAAGAATGTAAGAGTCATGGGGGGAGAATAACTAATGCATATGAGGGAATGCCATCATGGATTCAAAGGCTTTATATAATAACCTTTGATACTGAGCATATTGTTTTGTTAATATATATAATTTTAAACCAATAAAAATGTTTAAAAATGAAAAAAAAAAAAAAAAGGAAATCTAGGGGCTGGGAGATGGCTCAGTGGATAAAGCATTTTCTGTTCAAGTGTGAGGCCCTGAGTTCAGATACCCAGAACCTCACATCATTTTTTAAATAAAATATATCTTTATTGTCCATATTTAAATATACTGAATGAGCAAATAATGTGTTGGTGTCCCCAGTTCCCCGATTTCCCTCTTCCCTGTCCCCAATCAGCTGGGTGACTTTCATATTCTTGTCAAAGGTGCTGACACTGTGTTGGTCCTAAGCAAACAGCAAACATTTGAACTGAAGCACATTTGACAAAATAACCGACCTTTAATGATCAAGGTCATGCAAGTCAAGCAAAGGGTGAGGAACTATTACAGATTGAAGGAAACAAAAGACGTAGGAGCTAAATTCAACTTGTGGTCCTGGATTGGATGTGTTTCCTATATAAAGAATGTTGTGGGTGGGTGGATGGGGGAGCTTGAATACTGTTCAAGGATTATGGGGTGTGGTAGTTTGAATGGATGTCCCCCAATAGATTTAGGAGTTTATTTAAAGTTTGTAACTTGAAGGAGGTGTCACCTTGGGTAGATTTTAGGGTTCAGCCTAAGGTGTTATTGGGGTGGATCTGGAATTCCAGCCTAAGGTATACAGAGAGCAGTCTGAGCTCTGTGAAGCTTCCTACTGTTTGCTGGTATGTGTGGTATTGGTGATGGGTTTCTCTCTCTGCTTGGACCTGTGAAAGGGGGTCAACATGTTTCACCATTCTGGAACTTCCCCTGGATCTGTAGCTTCAATAAATCCTTTTCTCCCATAAGAAAAACATTTTTTGTATCTTGCTGTAATTTATATAAAACTTCATAAACATTACTTGTAGAAATTCATTGAGAATAAGGGCTAGGAGATAACTCAGCAGTTAAAGGCACTTGTTTGCAAAGCCTGCCAGCCTGGATTCATTTTCCTAACTACCTACCTAAATCCTGGCACATGTATCTGGCATTGATTTGCAGTGGAAGGAACACTGACACACATGCCGGCCTATACACACAAACATGGAAGTAAAAATATATTGAAAATGAAGTTAGTTGAAAATAGTTCCTGTAGGAACTGAACTTTTTTCTTTAGTTACCTGCCTGTTAGGAACTTCAAAACTAAATATAAAGTTTGATCACAGCTGGGATCTATATTGATACATTTTTCTAAGTATTTTTTTTACCTGCTTTATTATTTTTTTGGTTTTAAATCGACTTCAGTCCATTTTAGAAAGTTATAGAAATAAATCATTTTGGGGAGTTCGAGACATCTTCATGAAAATGTTAATGGTTGTATTAAGAACTGGCTTGATTTTATATTTGCTTTGATATCTCATGAACATCTAAGGCCTGGCTTTGACATTTTCTTTGTATACTTGAAGATCTATCAGGAGACTGGTCTGGCAAAACTTAAGTATATCTGTGCTAAACAATGGTGTATCCAGAAACACTTGTGAAAGCAAACGTTGTATCACATGGACTTAAATCAGCAAGGAAGACTCTCTCTCTCTCTCTCTCTCTCTCTCTCTCTCTCTCTCTCTCTCTCTCTCTCTCTCTCTCTCTCTCTCTCGGATACTGGCAACAAGCCCTATAGAACTCACTATAACCACAAAGGAGAGAAGACTGTTGGAGGGAGGAGAGAGTGGTCGGGCAAGCCCTGGGACATCTGCGATTGCAAACTGGTTTTACCCAGGGGCAAAGTCATCTTTGGAGCAGAAGAAAGGCGCCCACTAAAGATAGGCACCCCTCTTCACAGAAACTTGAACCTTGATCAGTTCTGTTCAAAGGGATGGCTCCTGCTCTTTCAGAAAGGTCACACTGGATTTTTATTTTTCGTTTTCCAGGGTCTGTCTATGTAGCTTGCACTGGCTTTAAATGTCCTGTGCAGCCCAGGCTGGCCTTGAACTTGTGATCCCGCTGCTACACTCTGGAATCATAGGCATGCACCATCATGCCAGTCATTCTTAGATCTTAAAACTGGCAAGCTCAAAAAAATCATATCATAAGAGGGCAGAGAAAGCACTGAGAAGTTCTCTAAAGTAAACCCCTTAGAAAGGGGAGGTTCAGCACCTAGCATCATGGAGAAACCTTTTTAAAGGCTAGTCAAGCTGAAAGAAACATCAAGGCCTTCCTGGTTACACTATGTGTTGAGTGAGGTCGGGAAGTCAAAGGATTTCCAATATGCTCTTCAACAAAAGCAAAGGTCTAAGTCATAGTTCCTTGTGAATGAAGCTGCCATTTCCTTAACAGTTTCAGCTTTTATCACATTTCAATGTCATCCAATGTTCTCATCAAAAAGAAAAATATTTAACAGAAAATTTTAAGGATGTATTTTGTATTTTGACGGAAACAGGAAGTGCTCAGTAACTCTATATAAGGAAAAAAAATCAATATTTTGTATTCAACATGACTCACTCCTTGTATATAGCAACAAACTGTCAAAAATAAATTTCTCACTCAAACTGTGAGCAAATGAAAGGGAGATGGCAAGAAACATTTACCACAGGAGTGAAAGTGATTTATCATTTTGCTGAACCATCCCTTCAGGAAGCAATATGGGCTGATAGCAACTCCTTGGCTATTTAGGAGACTTTTGCCTTGTGGGGAAACCAGTGTGAAAGTGGCATGTCTTTAGAGACAAAAGCTACAACTTTGATGTCTGTTTTCATCATTTGGTGATGATTTCTCTAGGCCAAAATGACAGCTAGTGTTATGTAAGCAAAAGGCAGATGTAAACATTTTGAAAGAAAAAAATAAATCTGTCATAATTTATCAATGCTAACTTTGAATATTAGAGAAATCTCAGAATTCGAGACTGGAAAAAAAAAGAGCAATTCTTCAGAGGAAACAGAAACAAAAATACTTGAACATACGGGGGCTCTTCCCAAGGACTAATTGTCTGGAAGCTAATGATTTTTGCAGCCTGAACTCAAGTGATGCAGGTATCATGACTAGTTTTCCTTCTAAATTAATGGCTTCCTGTATTACAACCAGATTTAGATTCAAGTCACAACTACTTTGTTTCACTTAATTGCCTAAGCTATCCTTAACAGATGGTAAACAAAAAATGGACAGAATGTATTTACCACAGATGATCATATTAAACTCAGATGTGTTCAGATAGCAGATTTTTAAGTGACAAAGTTGTATTTACCTATAAAAAGGGATGAAAATAAACTAGAAAGAAAATTGATAATTTTTTAAGAAAATATTTTATTTTTATTTATTTGTAGAGAGATTCAAATGAGAAAATGTGTGTGTGTGTGTGTGTGTGTGTGTGTGTGTGTGTGTGTGTGTGTGTGTGTGTGTATGGGCACTTCAGGGCCTTTAGTCACTGCAATGGACCCCAAATGCTTGCATCACTTTGGGCATCAGGCTTACGTGGTTAGTGGGGAATTGAACCTGGGTCCATAGGTACTGGAGGCAATCGCCTTAACCACTGAACCATCTCTCCAGCCCCATTTATAATTATTTTCATATGTAAATACGTGTGGTATGATATGTTATGTGTATATGCAGAGGCCAGAGGAGAATTTCAGGTGCCATTCTCCATTGCTCATCCACGTACTTCCTTGAAACAGAGTCCCTCAACCTACACCTGCTGAAAGGGAGCCCAGGACTTTTCTGGTTTCCAACTCCTGTGGCCTGGTAGTTACAGACACATGTGGCCATAACCAGCTTTATGTGTGGGTTCTGGGGTGTCTAACTGAGGCTCTTCCAGGCCTTCTCAAGACCTTGTGCTTCAGTGGCAAGTGCTCTTCATTGTAGAGCCCAGAAAGGACATTGTGCATCATTCTTTTATGCACAATTCCCATTTCAGATTATTGATCTCATTTTCTCTCCCATCTTAATGTAGAGTTCAACTCACATATATGCACAGTTAAGAGATTAATAATACTACCTAACACTGTCTTGAGGAACAGACCCTCTCTCCAAACTTCAAATTCTTCCATTAGGTGTTATTAGAACATAAAAGAATATTTCAGATTATTGCCAGGATTTGAAAAATAAAAGTTCCTTTCATCAGAAGAATCTGGGAGCCTGTGTGGTGGTGCACACCTTTAGTTCCCAGCACTTGGGAGGCAGAGATAGGAGGATTGCTATGAGTTCGAGGCCACCCTGAGACTACATAGTGAATTCCAGATCAGCCTTGGCTAGAGAGAGACCTTACCTTAAAAAACCAAATAAATAAATAAATAAACAAACAAACAAATAACAGAAGATTCTGGGATGAATTTTTTCTTTAAGATCTGCTCTTGTTGATCCTAATATTATGCTATTAGTTTCAATATTCTTGTTGCTTTTTTTCTTTCTTATTATAGTTAGACTCTTTGATTCCTTCTCAAATAGTGCATTTGCCTCAGGTTTTCTGAGTAATTCTTTCTAATCTAGTAATCAGAGTTCTTCCCAAAGTTAGTAATTTCAAGATGCAAAGCCTGCCATTCCTTGTTTGATAGCTTCTGAACAATACTATAGCTGGAGGACTTGTTCAGAACATCTGTGTCTCCAGGCCACCCCCTTCTCCATCACTCAGCCAGCCTTCATGCAAAGCCTGTGGGCTTATACCTGAGGATAGCCGACACTTTTCCCCACTCTCTGTCCTATACTTCCCTAATGGTCTCTTCTGCAATGGTCTTCTTACTTGTGGATTTAGTAATATCCGAATGGACATGTAGCAATTTAATGAAAATAATGTGAGGGAACAGAGTCTATGGAATCTATAATCATGAACAAATGGCCGGTAATAACTTGAGAAAAGCTTTCATTCTTCTCTATTTTTCCATTTAGTATACATTTAATAAAATTAGGAAATGAGGGGGAAAGAAAGACAGCTAAAGGGGAAGGATTAATAGATATAAGTACAAGGGCAGAATACTTGGGTGAAATTGTCTAATTGTCTAATGGGAGTGGAGGAAAGGAGTGTATGGAAGGAGAGTTATTGATATTAAAGTATGAATAAGCCATATGAAAACCCATTTCTTTGCTAGCTAATAAAAATATATATGTGAGAAAAAGAGAGAGAGAGAGAGTTTGGGCATGAGTACACAGTATGTGTGGATAATGCTGTTCACAGAAGACATAGATGGTTACAAGAAAGTTTCAGTGCCAGGAGTGGGGTACCTTCCAGGGAATTGTTTGATCAGGAAGGCCCCTGAGGCCTCCAAAACATTATTGGCTACTGCCAAAGCTCTTTGTTGCCCACCAGGACTCAATGGTAAGACCCTATTGCTAAGGACACCACGTGCCTGGGCTGCAGGTCACAGAGAGATCCAGCTGCAGCTGAACTAGAAGCTTCCTCCCTGGTGACTAGATGTCATGATGATGGAAGGAGCTATGCAGCCTTTTGGGGGAGAAAAGTTTTCAGCTAGAGTCATAATGATGGCATGTCTGTTATGGGGGAAACCAACTGCTCTCTGATTGGATTTGAGGAATACTACATGGGATGGAGTGCATGCCTGATGGTCATAAGGCCTAGGGAGGACACCACCACTGTTGTTCGGCTAAATGTATATATTGTGTCCACGAAACTTCCCTCTAAATGCTTATATTAATGCCTATATATTAATGATACTCTCACTTTTGGTTATAGAACTTCTTTTTTCAGATGGTGGTGACCATGAGCAAGTCTCAAAATTCAAAGTTCTGAGAAGAGACAGCAGAGCATTAAGTGAGACATTCTGTCATGTGTGCAATGTACAGAGACCATTGTGGATCAGGTGGCAGAAAGAATATAAGAGCCAAAGGAAGAGGAGAAATGCTTCCTACTACTGTCTTCCAGCCACAAAGAGGCCTTAGCATTCATGACTTCATAGGAGCTGATGCTACCTACACAAGACCTGCACATGAGGAAGAAAAAAGTGGTGACATCAAAATAGAGCAGGGAATAGCTGGAATGCAGAGGTTAAGCTAAAAGAGGGGCAGAGGAGAGTGGGGAGAGGGGAACATGATCAATGTATATTGTGGAGATGTGGAGAGAATGTCAAAATTTCAAAATGCAGAAAAGTGATATAGGGAACTAGATACATGAATCATAAGTTCTTTGCATTAATTCAACCTTACTAAGCCATCCTCTTTTTGGGAAAACTTCCAATGTTGAGGTGATGGTTGAGTTCAAGAAATCTGAAGCAGCCATGTAATTGTGCCCATCTATTATCAAATTAACATGTGTAGTATATATTTTGCTCTTCTTTTTAATAAGGAAGTATGAAGCTTTGACCAAATGTTAAAAATATTTGTTGAGACTTCTGATTCTTAGTTTCAGTGGCCATATTTCTACTTTGTTTTGAGGGGAATTTGGAAGGTGAGAGGTAGTGCCCATAACCGACTAGAGTGAAAGTGATTAAACTTCTCAGTATCCGCATATGCTTTCCATTCCATTGCTACATGAAAGGAAGCTTCCTGGCTTTTCTGACCTTGTCTGGTAGTTTTGAATGGCCTTAGGTCAGATGCAATAGGAAAGGATTTGACCAGGCAGTGTGAAGACAGGAAATTATGAGAGACTAACAACCATGCTGAACAGAAATAAAGAAGTAAGTGTGGCTTTCCCCCAAAGCTCGAGAACTTGGTCTCAAACTTTGCTTTCGTAAGTACGGATTTGGACCAGTGAAGCTGAAATTCCGTTAGCTGCAGGGGAGAGCTTAGCAGTGGTTGTATAAAACATCCCAGGGTCATGAAGCTGCTTCTGATTGAACACAGGGAAGATTCTGAATAAAGCAATGATTAGAGACAACTGAAGCATTTTCCATGCACGTTCCAAGTGGCAACACATAAGGACTTATGTAATCAAGGCTTTCATTTACTTACCTCTTGCTTTCCATCAATCACCGTATGAGTATTAAGCATCCTCTGTGTATCAGCAATATAGAGGGCACATTTCTCTGAGGAGATTATCTTGTGGTTTAAAAGTGAAGGATTATGTTCAACAACCTAAAGGAAAAAGAAAAAAATAGACATCGAGTGTGAGATTATAGTATGAAGAGGTAGGTAGGGAGGGAGTGAGAGAGAAAAAAATCTATAGTCTGTTGGGAATTGCTTTTGTGGGTATCAGTCCCAGTCAATGGAGAAGGTACAAAGATAATTAGGAATATATGAATTCTCTAAAATTACATCCATCATTTGGGGTATATATGCATTTTAATATATTTTTTCTGAAAACAAGATCAATAATTTTATTTTCTCCCTTAATTATTTGGCAAATAATATGCATAAGTAATTGGGTACAGCATATTGCTTTGAAATATGTATACAATTTGACATGGGTAAATTAAGATAATTCACATGTACATTATCTCACATAATTTTCGTTTTTTTCTCATGGCGAGATCACTTAAATCTCTCTAACATTTTTCAAGAAATATGCTGTTATTAACTATGGTCACCATGCAATACAATAGTTCCCTTGAGCTTAATTCTAGTACTTTTGGATTATTAAAAATTTCAAATAAAACTTTGAAAAGTGATCTATGTGAAAAAAAGTAAGAACCAATGACTGTTTTCAGCCATTGTTTTATGAAAAAGTTCAAATGAATTATTCAGGAGAATTATTTTAGTTCTGAATAAAGAGGTAAAATTTCCCATTTTAGTTAAGTATTATCCAAATGTCTCATAAACCATCCATCTAAGTATAGAGTATGAAGCACAATTTACTAACCCAGATCTACCTTTTTGTATGAATTATCCTCCATATACATAGTCCACTTGTGTCTCTTTGTTTTGCACAGACAAAACAATTACTGTTTCAGAGTATAGCTGTGGAGCTTGAAGGCTACCCTATTCTGGAGTATAGGATGTGCAGGAGGAATACAAAATATAAACCTAGGGTACAGAGCAACATAAGGGCTTTTTCTTATTATATTGATCTTTCTGGTTTAGGAGACAAACAGGAGACCAATCACCACAGCAAGTCTGATAACCCATGAAAAGTCAATGAGGTTGGTTATTAATTTTTATACATGAGAAACAACTGAAACTTTGATGCTACTTAGCTTGGTGAGAAACAAAGTGGCAATCACTTGTACCCTTAAAAATTCCACTTTGTGTCCTATGACAAATGAGAAGATACAGAAAAAGAAATCAGCATGACTGTTCAACATCCACAAAATAGCCAAATACATTAGAATATTACTAACCAAGGATGTGAAAAACCTATATAATAAAAATATAAAAACACTCAGGAAGGGAATTGAGGAAGAGATGGTAAGATTGAAAGATCTTCCATACTCCTGGATAGGTAGAATTAATATTGTGAAAATGGTAATTCTACCAAAACCAATATACAGATTCAACACACTACCAACAAAAATGCCAGCATCATTCTTGCAGAGATAGAATAATCTCAAAATTCATTTTGAATGGCAGAAGGCTTTGGATATTCA
>PVHP010010141.1:0-39720 GCA_004024765.1 Zapus hudsonius | reverse complement strand
GCTTCCACATGGGGACATGGCTTACTGAGGATAGGGAATCTTGCCTAGAGAACCTACCTCACTGAGGGTAGGTGGGCTCCAGCTGTAGCTCTAGGGGTTGGCAAGGAAGAGCTACACACCCAGCTGACTGAGCCAGGAAGACAAACATTGGAGAGGAGAATCACCACTTACACCAGCTTCACAAAGTTAAAAACCAACCCCAACTACAAAGCAAAATTCTCTGACAGGTGCCTGCTAGGAGGATATGAGGGTGACCTCTACAATCCACCCAGCTGGGATATGGTAGGGGAAGAGGAGCAAGTAGGAGTGCTCTGGAACCTCCTGAGCCCCAGTAGCAAGATACAGTGGTGACTACAGCCAGAGAAGATCTCTGACCTCCAAAGCATTTTACATACCAGCTATGAGCCCAAAACTGCTGGTACATTCATGCAATTGTGGATACAATGCTATTCATACCCAACCAGAACCTGAAAGAGAACACTCGCTGAATATAATACAAGGGCCTATATTGGTTCCATCATTAAGAAAATTAGACCTTTATCCAGAAATGGGAAGACCCCAATGGAAAAAAAATCAAGCTGAGTGTTCCCCACCAAGGACCCTTAGTCCCAAAATGGAAGTTGTTACTGAAAACATAGGTGAGACAACAGAATTAAAATCCCAAAATGAGAGTAAAATAACCTCATGACATAACTGCAGTGAGACTCTGACCAAGATCCTGGCTGAGTTGGAAACAGTCAAAGAACATATCAATGAAGTGGAACTCAATAACACGAGCTGCACCATAAGATTAAACTGAATTGAGGAAAATCAGAGTGACTTCAAAAGAGCAAGAAGTGAACTGAGGGTAGGCCAACAAAGGGCAGAGCTCAATACCCAGCTGATTAAGTTCAATGATGAAATAGCCAAATGCAAAAACAAATTCCAGGAAACATTAAGAAAAACAAAACTAGACCTGAAACTGAAACTCAACGAAGAGATGGAGATTATGAAGAAAAACATAACAGAAAACAAAAATCAACAGAGCTATTAAAAGCCTCTTTAGATTTCTCAATCCCAGAGTTAATAACCTGGAGGACAGATTATCAGACCTTGAAAACGAGACAGAAGAAATAAATAGAGAATCCAAAAACCTTGATAAATTCAAAAATTCATGTGAACAAAACATGAGGGAACTGTGGGATGGGATCATGAGGATACAAGAGAGGCAAGAAATCCAAGACGATGGCACAGAGAACAAAAGCATTGAAAGAAAAATTTCCCATTCTTGCAAGAGAATGGTCATTCCAGATACAAGAGGCCCACAGAACTCCAAACTGACAGGACCAAAGAAGGAACTCTCCAAGATATGTCTTAGTTAAAATGCCAAACATAGAAAGCAAAGAGAGAGAGTGCTAAAAGCATCGAGAGAAACAACTCATCACATATAAAGGCAAACCCATCAGACTTACCTCAGACTTCTAATTGGAGAACATGAAGGCCAGTAGGACCTAAAACAATGCTCCTCAAGGACTCAAAACTTATGGCTTCCAACCTAAACTAATAGAACTGGCAAAAGTATCCCTCATAATAGATGGAGAAAGGAAAATAAATGTTCCATGATAAAAGCCAGCTCTGTGATTATATGAATATAAAACCTAATTTACAGAAGATACTCCAGGAGATATTCCACACAGAAGAGTTGAACAACCAATCTCAAGAGCCCAATAGAGGATGAACAAGATAACCAAAATTAGTGTGCTCATAATAACAAATGTGTCACCAAACCCCATAAACCCTCAACAATGACAGGCCTTACAGAAAACCTCACAGTTTTAACTTTGAATATTAACAGACTTAACTCTCCCATAAAAGGACACAGGTTAACAGGGTAGATCAGACAAATGGACCCTTCCATTTGCTGCCTTCTAGAAATGCACCTCACCTCTAAAGACAGAAACCTCTCTAGGGTGAAAGGTAGAAAAATTATCTTTCAAACAAATAAAAAGCAAGTGGATGTGGCTACATAATATTTGACAAAATAGACTTTAAACCAAAACTAATTAAAAAGGATAATGAAGGTCACTCCTTTCTCATCAAGAGAACGATCCAGTAAGAGGATATCACTATCATAAATATGTATGCACCAAATACAGGTGCACCATATTTCATAAAGCAAAACTGACTCAAAAACAAAACAGAAATTAACTCCATTTCCACTATAGTAGACTTTAATACAACACTATCATCTCTAGTCAGATTATCCAAACAGAATATCATCAGGGAAATAACAGATCTTAACAACACAATAGATTCACTAGACCTAACAGACATCTACAGAACATTCCATCCCAAGTCTACAGAATACACATTCTTCAGAGCAGCCCACAGAACCTTCTCCAAAACAGACTACATATTAGGGCATAAAACAAACCTCAATATATTCAAGAAGGCTGACATAGCCCCCTGCATCATATCGGAACACAACACTTTAAAGCTGGAAATTAACAATGGGAGAAACAAAAGAAAATACACCAACTCTTGGAGACTGAACATTACACTACTGAACAACAAATGGGTAATTCAAGAAATCAAAAAGAAAATTAAAAATATTCTTGAACTAAATGATAATGAAAACACAACATACCAAAACTTATGGGATATAATGAAGGCAGCCCTAAGGGGGTATCGTAGTCAGCTACTCGCTGCTGGGATGAATCTCCAAACCAGGCAGTATGAGGAGGAAAGAATTTATTAAAGTAACAGATCCAGGGGAAGTTTAATAATGAAGAAAAGGCTGGCCCCCTTTCACAAATTCAAGCAGAGAGAAAAACCCATCCAGCACCTCCAGCCAGCACACTCCAACTCTAACCAGCAGGACCTCCAGACTTGAGCTCCAGATGTTCTTTTCATATGTATCACTGGAATTTCACATCCACCTTAGAAATACATAAGGGTTGGACCCCAGGAGGCTAGGCCAAGGTGACCCTTCTTCCAGCCAGAAGGCTGGTTACAATTAACAAGCTTTAATAAATTTTTGAATTTATTGGGGGCATCCATTCACACCACCACAGGGGGAAATTCATAGCACTAAGTGCTTTTATAACAAAGACAGAGAGATCTCAAATTAATAACCTAACCACCCACCTAAAGCTTCTGGAAAAACTAGAACAATCCAATCCTAGGAGCTCAAGATAAAAAGAAATAATTAAGATCAGAGCAGAGATCAAGGAAATGGAAAATAAGAAAACAATTTTAAAAATTGATGAAAAGAAGAGCTGGTTCTTTGAAAAAAGTAAACAAAATCGACAAATCCCTGGCCAATCAAATCAAATGAAAAAAAGAGAGTCCCAAATCACCATAAACAAAATGAAAAGAGAGAGGTCATAACAGACATTAATGAAACTGGAAGAATCATCAGATCATACTTCCAAAACTTCTATACCACAAAATTGGAGAACCTGGAAAAAAATGGAAGAATTCCTGGATACCTACCACCTACCAAAACTAAACCCATAGCAGATAAATTAAGGACACAAACCTATCACATCCATTGAGATTGATAATGTAATCAAAATAATCTCCAAAAGGTCCTGGACCTGATGGATTTTCAGCCAAATTCTGCCAAATCTTCATCACAGAATTGAAACCACTCTTTCTCAAGCATTTTTGTGTAACTAGAGAACATGGAATGCTTTCAAACTCCTTCTGTGAAACTAGCATCACCCAAAACCAGAAAAAGATACAAGAAAGAAAAACTGTAGACCCATATCTATGATTAATTTAGATGTAAAAATTCTGAACAAAATCCTTGCAAACCAAATCCAACAACACTTCAAAAGTATTATCCACCTTGATCAGATAGGCTTCATCCCAGGAATGCAGAAATGGTTCAACATTCAAAATTGATTAATGTAATCCACCACATTAATAAACTTAACCATAAGAACCTCATGGTCATTTCAATTGATACAGAGAAAGCCTTTGACAAAATTCAACATCACTTCAAAACACTGAATAGACTTCCTTATAGGACTTAAACCTCAACATAATAAAGGCCATATATAAATCTACTGAAGCTGAAATCATACTCAATGATGAAAGACTCAAGGAATTCCCACTAAAATTCGAAACAAGAGAGGGGTGTCCACTCTCACCACTGCTCTTTGACATAGTACTTAAAGTTCTAGCCCAAGCAATAAACAGGAGAAAAACATAAAAGGGACAAAAATTGGAAAGGAAGAAGTAAATCTATCCCTTTTTGTAGATGACATGATCCTATACATAACAGACCCGAAGGACAGTACCATTCAACTCCTGTAGATGATAAATTCCTTCAGCAAAGTGGCAGGATACAAAATTAACAGACAAAAATCAGTAGCCTTCTTGTATGCAAATGACATGCATACAAAATAAATCAGCAAGAATGTCCCATTTTCAATAGCCTCAAAAAATTCAAATACCTTGCAATAATATTAACCAATGATGTAAAAGACTTGTATAATTAAAACATAAAAATGCTCAAAAAGGAAATTGAGGATGACATGAGAAGATGGGAAGACCTTGCATCTTCCTGAATAGGTAGAATTAATATTGTGAAAATGGCAATTCTTCCAAAAGCAATATACAGATTCAAAACACTACCAATAAAAATCCCAGTATTATTCTTTGCAGATGTAGAAAAAAAAATCTCAAAATTAATTTGGAATGGCATAAGATATCCAAATATCCAGGTATCTAAAACTATCATTAGGAAAAGAAGCTCCTCCAGAGATATCACTAAACCCGATCTACAAAGCCACATAACAAAAACAGCATGGTACTGACATAAAAACAACAGACAGACCAATGGAACAGAATTGAAAACCCTGCTCTTAGTTCAAGTAACTATAGGTATTTTGATCTTTGACAAAGGTGCCAACAACATTCACTGGCAAAAAGATAGCATCTTCAACAAATGGTGCCAGACAAATTGGATAAATACATGTAAAAAATTGAAACTAGACACACTCCTCTCACCATGCACAAAATTCAACTCCAAATGGATCAAAGACTTCAACATAAGACCTGAAATTCTGAAAACGTTGGAAAAAAATAGTAGAAACTCTACACAAGATAGGAGTAGTAAAAAAACTTCATGATACACCCCCAATAGCCCAGGAATTGCAACAATCACTTAAACAATGGGAACTAATCAAGCTAAATAGCTTCTGTGCAGATAAACATACCATATGCAGAGCCAATAGACCACCATCAGACTTGGAGAAAATCTTTGCCAGTTATACCATGGACAAAGGTATACTATCAAAAACTTACAAAGAACTCAAAAAATTAAGTAATAAAAAAACAAACAGGCCTCTCAAAAACTGGGGCGCTGAACTCAACAGGGAATTCACAGAGGAGGAAACACAAATGGCCAATTCTCAGTTAAGAAAATCTTCACCATCCTTCATCCTCAGGGAAATGCAAATCAAAACAACAATGAGATTCCACCTTACTCCAGTCAGAATAGCAATCATTAAAAAAAAAATCTGCCAACAATAGATGTTGGTGAGGATGCAGGGGAAAAAGAAACCCTTATTCACTGCTGGTAGAAATGCAAACTTGTACAAGCACTATGGAAAGCAGTGTGGAGACTCCTGAAAAAGATGCACATAGAGCTACCAATGGACACAGCTGTCCCTCTACTTGGCATATCCTCAAGATTCCTTGCTTCAGCTCAACGATGTTTATAATGGCTCAATTCATCAATCAACCCAAATGCCCATCACTAGATGAATGGATATCAAAGTTGTAGTACATATACAATATGGAATTCTACTCGGCCGTAAGGAAAAATGACATAATGAAATTTAAATAAAAGTGGACAGACTTGGAAAAGATCATACTTAGCAAACTCACACAAAAACAGAGAGATAAACACATATTCTCCCCCATCTGTGGTTCTTAACCAGGTTAAGGTTGAACAGTAAGCAAACCTGGCAGGTTAATTGAGAGACTGACAAAGGGGATGGAAGGAACTGGAAGGGGGTGAAGAGAATGGGAAGGCAGGGAGAGATATACACTAATCTAAACCAATAAAATCCTTCCTTTTAAATGGTAAGCCCTTGAGGAAACTGGAGGCATTGTCTGGGTGGAAACCTAACCTCAAGGAAAGCGGCCCTGGCCTATAACTCCCTAACCCAGTAATTGGTTTACTTCCCACACTGTTGATAGAAGAGACCTACGAGGTCCCCAAAACAAAACAGACTTATGTCAAAGCTCTTGAAAGCTGCCCCAGGCAAAAGATAAGACCCTATTGCTGAAGATACCACAGACTGCTGTCACAAAATCCAGAAAGACCCTACTGGATCCAAAAAGGAAACCAGCTCCCAGATAGTAGATTGTTAGTGCTGGAAGGCATTATATGAGCTGCCAGGGGAAATAGGCCAATGATATTTGTAGAAAGGAGAGGACACTGATACACAACATTGACCAATATTATGAGAATGCAGAGGACACTGCTATATGGCAGAAACCAGAAAGCCAAAAAGTGCTCATCTGTGCTATAGTGGTGTTTAACCTAGATTGGTAATCAATGGCTTGCTGATTGGCTAAGAGATCCATTGAGTGGCAAGGAACCCTTAGCTGGAACTGGGATCTAAGGCAAATTCTTATGGAGACCAAGAATCCGGACTCCAAAGGGAAACCCCAACAAAACAGGGATATACAGAGAGACTAATCCCATTTAACCTATACTGATATCACTCTCTGTTGGAGATTCTCTCTGTTTTTCCGAAGGAAGGGAGAACCATGGACAACCCAATTCTACCAATAGGACCTGAGATGATGGCTGACACCTAGGCAGGAAATGAACCACTCCTAACTCATCACCTAGGGTCCAAACGAAACCTCTAGAGGAAGTGGTAAGGTGCACAAGAGAGCTACTACCTTCACAGCAAGTCAGATAACCTATGAAAGGGTGATGGAGACAGACACTGAAGATACCCAACATAGTTCAAAACAGAAATTTAGAGACTTTCAAGATATCAATAGCAAAGGAGACTTAAAACTCACCCACCATGACTCAAGGAACTTTGCAGAAGAGAGGGCAGAAAGATTATAAAGGCCATTGTGGGGGAGAATATCCAGAGACATTGCCTCCCTTGATAACAACAACAACAACATACACAAACACACGCGCACACACACACACACACACACACACACACACACACACACACAAACACACCCAAAAAACCTGGCTACTGCTTGTACAATTCATAACCCCAGCAATCCCACTGAGGAGGGCCTTCAGCTGGCTGGGGACAAGAGAGAAGCAAATGGGGGTACTATCACAAGACTTGCTCATACAATGAATCTAGAGATACATTGTATCTCTAGCATAACAATAAGTTTTTAAAAAGTAAACAGTCACTCTATTTTTCTTTAAAAAATGACTTCAAATAGGATCTTCTGAAAATAGATGTGATCATCTATGCACAGGCTCCTGTAGAGAAGAATCAGGCTTTCTGCAGTGTCGCCAGCCGCCAGGCAAGGTCAAACATAATAGTTTGTGAACTTGTGAGCTAATTGACTTACTAATTAAAATTTCAATGAAGGAATAACTTTCCCATGTGAGTATTATGGACAGGACAGAACGGTAAAATCATCACCATGGTGTTTTCATTTTCCTTCCTTACAATACCCTCGTTCTCACATAGACTTGAGATTTTTGCCATGTGGTACCCTTTTAGATTCTGGAGATGGAAATGTTGGAGAAATGAGTGTGAAGCAACTGTAAAGTAGGAGATCCTGACCTCCGATATGAGGAGGAGTGGGTAAAAGGGCAGATGTGGACCACTGCATCAAAATCCACAGATGTGGCAGTAAGGCATGCTTACAGAAATATGCTAAATTGATTTGCTTGAGCTTCCTGAACATGGTCAGCACCTGAGATCCTGCCCTCTATATGTCTTGGGTGCCAGTCAAGTACACAGTTACCTGTGAAAGGCTATACTCAGAAGATATTTGGGGGGGAGGGTGGATGTATGCATGGATAGATGGATGGATAAATGGGCAACCAATGAACAAAGAAATAAAGCACATACTTTCTCTTCTGTGCTTTTAAAATCAGCCACACAGAGTCAATATTCTACTTGCAAGAAATGCTCAGTAAAGGTTTTCCCAGCTGACTTTGCCACTCTGCACACAAATGTCTGATTCACTGGAGACATCAACAATGCTCTATATAAATCCTGGGTAGTGGTAATCTTCCCAGACTCTCTACCACACCAAGGCAATTAGAATAATTAAAAGCAACTAGAACTCATTGATTTAAAAATAAATTACCACAATTGGGTATCTGCAGGTTTGCCAGGGGAATATTCTTGCTGCTTTCATTTAGGCAGTACAAATCCTGAGTTTCTGGACTGGGTTTAGTCTCTTGGAAAGTCTTGATCCACATAATGTCGCAGGAGCATGTAAATGGATTGCCCACCAGGATCCTACACGAAACAAAAACGAGACCCAATCAGGCTCCTTTATTTTATTTATTATTTTTTGGGTGTTTGCTACACAAGCATGTAGTTACAACATTATAAATTCTTTCTAGTCATCAACCTTTGGAAGTCACACCACTTTCTTAGCATGACAGTACTTATTATTCATTTGCTTATCTAATAATAACTGTGCTGCTGTTATTGTGCAAACAGAATTGTAGAGACTAAAGCTAGCAGAGATGATAAACTTTGCAGAATAGTAGGAGAAAATGTATCTGAACAAAAACATAGACAACATAAGCTATCAAAGAATGCCTTACAGCACGGGGAGGTGCCATAACAAATGAATGATGGTTATTATAAAGTCATTAAGAAGTTAAGTGAAGAGAGCAACAATGAGATTCCAGGACAGTAACACTTATTTCTGACCCAGCTAGAGGCTTAAAGCTTGCCATTTGGAAAACTCAAATTTTGGTAGGGTGCAGAATCATTTTGCCTCAATTTAAAGTGGGATAATAAGTAGAAATCTAAGACTGAGGTGTGAGAGTCAGATTGTCTCTCTCCCTGCTTCCTGCATTATGTAATCAGAGCCCTTTTCACTCATGAGAGAGTTGAGGGAAAGAAGCTAGAAGGAAGGAAACTATAGACCACACCCACCCACATCCAAAGCTCTGGTTTTCTGAGGGTGATGCATTGATCTCCAGACTGCCCTATGCAGCCCGCTGTGGGAGGTGTGCAGAGAAAGATAACGGCATCCAGACCTCAGCCTTGGTGTCTGGATGCCTGTGGACTGTGATGGGTGAAAAAGGAAGTGGTCAAGAGGAAAATAAAAACCACAGGGAAAAAAATCTTTAAATGTTTATTTATAATACTCAGTGGCCTATTTAAGATGAATTCCATTTATGATAATGAGCCTTTAAATGAGGCCATTTTAAATCGTTACATAGACTCTGCCTGGCATTAACCACAATGCTTAAGACTTCCTGAGACAGGACCTGGGCTGCACAACAGCATTTACTCCTGTGGTTTCCTGATTGGGTTCTAAGAATCGCAGGGATCCCTAGAGGCTTTTCTGGGAGTTTCTTGGAGGAAAATGTGGTCATGGCAGACTGGTTTAATTGTATCTGCTTGATCGCCTCCAAGTATACAGCCAATACCAAAGTGGGAATGGGAGCTATGAGATATGGGCTGTGGTGCCAAAGAAACCTACAGTCAGTTTAACAAGAGCTAATATTTTTTTTATTAATTATTGAGGTACTGGGGATTGAACCCAGAACCCTTTGCATGCTAGGCAAGCACTATACCAGCGAGCTATAGCCCCAGCCCTACAGTCAGTTTAAAGCCCAGTAATGTAAGATGTTTCTAGATTCCTTTCTTAAAAATAAGGTGCAGTTAAATCAGCAGGATAGACAAAGACTCAAAGGATGCTTTAATTATGAATACAGTGCTGTTTGTATGACCACACAAAGTTACTCCTTCACAATGATGTTATAGCATGGCAGAACCGTTTGTTTAGGTTTCCACCTGATTGCTGGAGAGCAGAATTCTTAATACAAAATCTTTTCTCCTGTCCCCAGGGCCTAGCCATTCCGATCTGTACCCGGCCACACAGTCAGGTCTAGCCTGGTGAGTTGGTGAGACAAGCTTCACAGAGGGCCGAGACTTGAATCAGAAACTGAAACTCCAATTTTTAATCTATCAGGAAATGATGCAGTAGTGGCCAACATTGTTGTTATCCTGAGGGTTCCCTCTCTCTCTCTCTCTCTCTCTCTCTCTCTCTCTCTCTCTCTCTCTCTCTCTCTCTCTCTCTCTCTCTCTCTCTCATATACACACCTTTCTTTAACTTGATGTGTCTGCCTATGTTAGAAAGGCAGAAGGCACAGAAAGATAAGTGCCACATGTACCCTCACATGGGGAAGCTAGTTCAGCAGACCTCATAACAACGTTTATATATGGCTCCAGTGATAACACCAAGAACTGAGCACCCATGGAAATGCTGTCAGTTAGTCATCAACACAGATCAGTGTTTTCCCTGTCATTTTAAGTGGAGGATATTAGGATAGAGGATAAATATTGCATACAGTGGCAGATCTAAAAGAATAGCTCACAAGAATGGGTGCATAGGGACAACAACTTCTCCAACATTCATTATGCCCAGGCTTACACTGTGGCTGGTAGACAAAACCTGGGAGACTTTTGTCCACCATCATTTCCTCTTTGATGAACTTGCTTTATTTTAGGGCCTGGGTAAAATAGGAACTGAAGAGATGCTATGAGATAGAAAGTCATTTTAATGTAAAAGTCCCTGCTTTGCCCTCTACTTGAAAAAAATATTTCTATATAAACAACATTCAAACATCATAAATGACATTTATTAGTGAGATAGATATTTTAATCAACAAATTGAACCAAAGAGAAATAATTTTTCCAGAACATGATATAAATATAAACTTTCAATGACATTCATTTAAAAAAAAAAGAATCATCACTTCGTTTAAATTTTTTTCCCAAATGCCAAACAAAATCATTACTCACAGCTCAGACAATTCAAGATGACGGAAATGTTTCCTAGACAAACTAGTCAGCTTATTTCGGGTAAAATTGCTGAAAGAAATCAAATATATTAAGTGTGAATTTAAAATGTTACAATTTAGAAACAATGTATTCAAATAGAAATTTCATTTATAAAATATAATTTCATTTGATCCTAATACATGCTTTATGTAGGCACAATGTACCTGGAATGATAATGTCATGTTTTTCTCTGGAGCTATCATTGTTTTTACTTACTATATTTTATTTTCCTTATCTGGAAAGTTTATCTTTCATATTTATCAAGTTTATCATTCACATTTCATTTATCTTTCATACCACCTATTTTTAATATCTTAGTTTTACCCTAAAATTTATGTCTCTTATGTTGATTGAGAATCAAGGTTTTTTTTTGCCTTAGAAACCATGACCTTTTGAACATTTAATAAGTGAATATATAAAATAAAACAAAAATGATAAGCTCACTAGAGGAAAAGGTACTTTAAACATCATAAATATTTTGAGGTTACATGACACACAAAACTTGGAATAGAAGCTGAATATAAATTGTCTTTACAGGAAAGAGCACACCTACATATTGATACATTCTGATGAAAGTGTTTGCCTATGACCTAGATAAGTGAATAATTCCGCAATGAAAGCGGAATGGGGGAAAATCAGGTATAAAGAAACATGTCAGATTTTTTTTCTTGAACACACCATCTTCAGATTTAAACCAACCAATGAAGTTATGATATATTCATGGCAAAAGAATGAATTTCCTGGCATGGTTCAAATATATAACTTTGTTGAATGGATGAGTGACCAGTGATCTCTACTGTGAGACCAGGATGAGACACCTTCCCAGCTTTAATCCTGGCAGCCTGATTCATTCTGTAAATAGGATCATTATTTAAATTTACTTAAAGTATGTTCAGTTCTTGAGCCTCTAGACATGCATTTAATAAATAACATGAATGTGAAACAAACATCATCTTTCACAAAACAGCCAAGACGTTGGCCAACAAAAGACAATCCATCATCCTCTTAGTGTTCTCTGTTCAGGAGAGCAGCTGCCTGGCTGAGTGAGATGAAATGCAAGATCTGTTGGTGTGAGTAGACCTGTACCACACCCACACCTGAGGCCAGTCTGTCTTGTGAAAGCTAGCGATGTCTTCAGTGGAAGTATCCTGGTATGCGTGAGCAGTCAGGAGGGATCAAAGCCCAGGAGGTAATGCACTGAGATTAGGTGGCTGGGGAATGAAGGACACTAATATTTCGTAACTAGAGAATGTATGTCCATCAATGTGTCCACAGTTCACCTGACCCCCTTCCACAGCAGGACTCTCCTGAGCTGGCAGCTTCTCTTCACACCAGTAGAAAGGGCTCACCTCTAGGGAACTATACTCTCTCTCCATGAAAGTTGCAGATGGACCCCTCCAAGTGTTCTTCTGGAATGTGCATTAGGAATGGCTTCAATGGAGCCTCATCTGCCTGTCTTTGCCACAGCCTTTAAGGCTCAAATGTTTTCATAGTTATCAGAAATCCCAATCCTTGTTTTAAAAAAAAAAGGGGGGAGGCAAAAGGAAAGAAAAAGAAAAATTTAAAAATTCAGCTTTTCCTCTCCTCAACAGAGAGAGAGAGAGAGAGAGAGAGAGAGAGAGAGAGAGGAATCAAAAAGGAGAAAAAAGGAGAAAACCACAGGCAGCTTCCCTGTCGTCCTCAAGCTCGCCCTGGGTGCAGCTGCCTCTGTCTGGCTGCCAGCAGCACAGTGCAGAGCAGGGATGGGGGCCAAAGAACAAGATGAGTTTTATGAAGCATACTCAGTATTGGGGCCAAAAGCCAAAAAGGAGGAAGAAAGAAGGAAAAAAATCAACAATTCTCTTACTGTTTGATTACAAAACTTTGCTAAGGAGCTAATTAGCACCTCTGCAAAGCCCCTGGAAAATACAAACACTGGTTTTTCTCACAGTCTCTGGGTTCTTAGGGGCTGGGCAGAAATTAAAGGCACCAAAACATGCATTCAGAGACCAGTCCTGGGCTCTGGATAGTCACCACATGGTGTTCACTTGGATAGGGCAGGGAGAGGAGTAAGTGAACACAAGGATCCCATTTGACATTCCCTAAAACCTGAAGTGAAACAGACTGATCTTGTACACTATCGCTAGAGATAATTAGTGTTCCTAGTATATCCTAGGGGGTAGAGAGGAACAGCTTTGAACACACATTTCTTTATGGGCAACCTTGCACCTCACTGCATTGATACCTGAGATAAGAGTGCAAAATGCATGTGGGAAGTCTAGGGGGGGGGGAGGCAGGTCCCAGGTGTCCTTGCGTCCAGAGGGCAGATCCTCAAACTGTTCCCTCTCCCTTCCAGTCTCAAAAGAAAGTGAAGGGATTTAATTTCATACTCTGACAGGGAAAGGCCTCATATATGTGGATGAATAAAGCTTGCTGACATCTGACCACTTTATGACTGCCTGACTGCTGGCCTCATTTCACTGTATCATACTATTTGACAGTGGCTGCAAAAAATGAAGAGATTTTTGAATTTTTGTCAATGATTTTCCTCCTGATAGTCATGTGGTAAAGACTTTATACAATATATGCATCTCTCTAAGGTCCTGTCTTAAATAACAGCATTTTAAAGGAGAGGGATAGATGCATGGATCCTAATGTTAGGTTATCCTATTGTTTATCAACACAAAAAAATACTTGATGTCCATTAACAAAACTACTATCAGCCACAGGCCACTGTCCACATCACAGCATGAGCAAAAATGATGTAGGAAGCAGTCAGCACAATGTGACTCTTGAGTAATTTGGATCTAAGTTCAGCTGCAATGAAATCTCCACAACTTAAGTCTCTAGATGATTAATTATACCTCCTTAGATCCTAGCCTCTCTCATGGAGATGCCATCATGACCTACACGGACACCAAATTTGCACAGACAAACCCGTCACAGAAAAGATTCAAAACAATGAAATGTGTTTATAAAGTTCCTGACATTTTACCATGGTGTTGCAGAACATCTTATATCTTAATTATACAGATATTATTTTTTAAATTGCTTCGTCATCCTTGCCATGTAAACAGTATAAATTCATGGCATTGGGGTTTTTGAAATTAAGGTTTCCAATAATATCAACACCTCCCCATGGAGGACCCAGGCAATTTGCTCTAAGACAATAATTTCTTTTATAACTGGCCTGGAAATCAAACAGGGAGCTATTCTCTCTAAGGAGTTGGGAGGATACCTGTAATAAGAATGGCTAATTCTCTAATATATAGATATCATAAATTTTATTTCCTGTGATTTTGCATAAGAACATGGTGAGCCACTCAGGAAAGTGCTACAACTTCCTCAGACTAAATTTTTCCTGTGAAATGGGAATAAAACAATCATCCTTAGCAAGTAAAACCCCATCTAAGTGAACTTTAAACTAGAAGATACTGCAGTTATTGTAGAGAGAAGTGGGTCAGCAATGAATGTGGTTATGTCTTCCTGTAGAAGTTCATTGAAAACTCGGGGGACCAATCTGAGCATGGGGGAAGCGTGGACATTTTTCTTCCAGGTAATCTGTTTGATGAAGACCTTTTCAGAAAGACCACACTGTGTTCACTTAATGGGTGTCCTCTAAAGGTCTCACCAGCAAACCACGTAATAGCTACTCTTTCCACATTTCCAAATGACTTCGGTTGACCAAGCTTCAATATGACTTAAGGGCAAACATTCCCTGCTGTTTATAATTATCTGAACCTTTAGCATGTCCCATGATTGATTTTTTTCATCCACTTTTATCAATCCAGACAGGCGCTGTTGAGAAAAATGAAGGCTTCAAAATGTCTTATTATACGGAGGGAAAGCATTAGTCATTTTTAGTTCCCTAAAATGTCCAAGGCCAAGTCAGCTTTTTCCATTCCACTAGTTTGATGTCTTCCAGGGAGTATGTCTTGATTCCAAGGAAAAGAACCAAGGACTCTGTACAAGGACATAGTTTTCACATCACAGTCCTTGCTATTGCCCTATTGCTCTGTCCAAGATGGAAATGGCCCAGACATCCATGAAAGGGAATAAACAGGCTGTTCTAAGTGCCCTTCTGAATCCATTTAGAAATACAACAAAAATCAAAGCTAATGTTTCCAAGCTATTATCGTAGCTATGCTAACTTTAAAAACTGAGGTCTAGAGTTGGCAAAGAAAGAAAATAAACAGAAAGGAAAAAAATGGATAAATTGGGTCCTGGGAAGCAGAAAAATCCATCTCACTTACATGTGCTGCAGGTTGCTGTTTTTCAGAAATGCTTTATAAGCCACAAATTTTAAGCCGGAATCCACAATTGTTCTGTAAAAACACAAAATCACATTCAAATTATAACTAGCCAGCTCATGCCTTCCTAACCACAGAAGAGCACAAGGTAACTCTCTAAGATAAGGCACAAGTATCCTGAGTACTCACAGGTTCCTCAGCCCCACGTAAGCTTCAACGTCAGCCTCATTGATGATCTCTAACCTTTTCTGGTTTGCAATGAAGCTGCAACAAAACAGAAGGGAAACTTGGGTGAATTAGAATGTAGAGAGCAGGACATGGTGGGAAACTTCCAGTCTCACCAAGGTCCCCACAGAGATCACTCTGAACCACCCCAGACCTATCCTTTTTATTATTTTTAATACCATGGGACAGCAAAACAGAGCATGACTCAGAAGAATCTATGATAGCACAGATTTCATGGTCAGTGGACAGTTCACCACATTTTTTCTCATCTGTTTCTCATCTGTCACTTAACAATTTCTGCCTTCCTCTCCTTGTAGGGAATCACCAGTGTACAAATATGAAAACACCTTAGGAATATATCCATTATGTCTCAAACATGTGCTACCATTATGGTGACAGCCCCAAAGAGATTGCTTTCCTCAATGCAAGAAGTCACATGTCTCTTCACATTGCATGGAACATAGTTACTTCCTACAGCATGAAATACCTTTCCCCTCTGGATGTCTTCCTCTTTATATTAGTGATCAAGCATTCCTTCCTTCAGCCTTTGGAAGTAATAAATCCAACAGTACCTTTGATGGACCACATTTAAAAAGCCCACATGGCAAGTGAATTCTCTGTAGGAATCCACCTCTCCTCCCCACCCTCTAAAGCTTCCAAATGTAGAGGCTAACTAATACCTATGGTTAGTGACAGAGAACTCTCCCTCTGATCATGATGATTGTCTGAGAGATGTGCATGTGATCTCAGACCAATGAGAATCTTCCTTAAAATTAAATAAGCAAATCCTAGGAGAGGATCTCTCTTACTCTCTGAAGTCAATTTTAGAGCATCTAGGGGGGAAAAAACTCTGCTATAGGAAAGCCATAATCCAAGAATGACAATCAAGTTAGCAAGAAGAAGAAAACAGAGCTAAAGAGATATGAAAAGAGGCAGAATCCTGAAAATAATCACTCAAACTACCTCTGAAGCTAGATGTTACTAACCTAATTTTGATCTGAATTTATGTCATGTGCAACCAATGAAGTCTCTAATAATTTATATAACTATTAAAACTATCATCCTGAGGTATCCTATACTTTGCCTTGTGGCATATACAGCTGCTTAAGTGCCCACCTCGATTCACGTTTCTTAGATCACAATCTCTTTGAAAAGAGTTTCACCATTCTTACTATGCAACACAATACCTAGATCAGTCCATTAAACAAGATAGATAGGTAGGGCTATTAAGGATGGATGAATTGAATGATTGTCAACTAAACAGTTAACACTTGGAATTAACAAAGGTACTGCAGAAAGTCATGATAGGATAAAATTTTGCCTTTCTTTATTGGTAATATTTAAAATACATAATATATCTTAATTCATGTGGTAAATAAATGTATAAATATTCTGTTAACTATGGGTTAAAATGGAAACAAACACATTAATGAGAGAGAACAGAAAGCATCAATGAGGGCACGCTGCCCAGTAGGAAAAAGATATATTGTGCCCATCAAACTGCCCTCTAAATAGTTATGTTATACCCATATATTAATGTCATTCTCATCTTTTGGTTAGAGAAGTGTCTCTTTTCAAATGAAAGGGACAACTGGGGAAACTCAAATCTCATCAAAATGCTGATAAGAAGAGATAGTGGAGGGTTCAGCTTTGAGAAGACATTGCTATCACATCTTCCAAATCTCAGAGACACTGGGGAAGAGGTGGTGGAGAGATTGAAAGAGCGAAAGGAAGGGGGCAGAGTGCTTTGGAATGTTGTCTTCTAGACATAGACATGAATTGGTCATTATAGTCGTGACCTCACAGACGTCACACTACCTACACGGGACCTGAGAGGGGAAAAATCATGACATCATGACAAAGAGAAGAGGAACTAGTTGAAAAGATGAAGACGTTTAGAACAGGGAGGATATAGGCACAGTGCGTGGTGGGAGGAGATTATGGTCAGGTTACAGTTTGTATATGTATGGAGGATGTCAATAAAAAAGTTTTTAATGTAAAAAAATTAAAGAAAATAATGGCAAGAGGTACTGTAAAATTTTGAACAAATTAGGGGCTGGAAAGATGGCTCATCAGTTAAGGCACCTGCCTGAAATGACCTGAGTTTGATTTCCCAGTACCCACATAAAGCCGGATGCAGAAAGTGATGCATGTATCTAGAGTTTGCAGTGGCTAGAGGTCCAAGCATACCTGGTCTCTCTCTCTCTCCCTCTCTCTCTCTCCTCTCTCCTTGCAACTAAATAAGCAAATATTTTTTTAAAATTGAGCAAATTTGAAGTAAAAATAAAAACAAGTAGCCTTTCTCGCAAAAGAGAAATAATTTTAAAATAATCCTTACAAATATGACATCAAAAAGAAGCCTTCAGGAAAGAAATTCTCTATCTTCTCACAATCTTGGTTCTCTGATATCCAGAACCAGCCACTTCACAAATGCTCAAGAAGGAAGTGAACAAATTTAGTTAATAACAGGTAATTCCTTTCTCTCCTCCCACCACACATAAAAGAAGAATATATTTTAAGACTTGAACTAAATGCTCAACTCTTGGCATCAAGTTTTATGAAATGTTTCAAAACCACATCTTAGAGACATTTTTCATGTCCAATAATTTCATTGCACTAACATTTTTAGTAAGACTATATCACTCTTCTAAATGATTTAACAATAGAGTTGGATTGCATTGAGTCCTAAATAATTTCAACGTCTTCTTTATGATAATGACGGCAGAAAAGGTAGGCAATGAGGACGAGGTTTTCCTTGGATTCAACATTAGTTCTTGAAGAAGCCTGTCTTCTTCCACCTGAGGTAGTATTATGCTGTCATTCTGAGATCCTCCTAAATTCTGCATTTCTCTCGATATGGACCATCACCACATCCTCCCTGTCTATGACAGAGTGTCTGACACCCAACAAAAATCTAAACTCCATCTATTTAACTTTTTGTTAGTGTAATGGTTAATCTCAATTGCCAGCACGACGGGATTTAGAATTACCATGGAAAACCAACATCTGGAATTTTTCTAGATTAGGTTGGTTGAGGTGGAAAGACCCAACCTGGCTGTGTGCAGCAGCATCCTGTAGGCTGGGGTCTGGAGAAAGCAGCTGAGCGGGGGCCTTCACCTCTCTGCTTTGTGACAGCTGACACAATGTGACCAGCTACTTCCTACTCCTGCCATGCCTTCCCCTCCATGATGGACTGCGACCTTGAACTGTGAGCCAAAACAAACCTTTCCTCCTTAAGTTGCTTTTATCAGATATTTTGTTACAGCACTGAAAAAGGTAATACATTTACTTATATAATTTCTTTGATTTTTATTTCATTTTAACCATGAACCTAAATTATAAACGTCCAGTGATTTCAATAAAATACAATAAGCTAAGAAACAGAGGGAGAAAAGCAAGGAATGGCCTGGATCCATGTTTCTCCCAGTAAAAAAAGGAATGTCCAAGACAAAGACTGGTTTGCAGGTTGGAGAGTGATCCCCAGCCAATGACTCCACAGAAGCCCCTCAAAGTACCATCCACAGAGGTGTCCACAACCTCGCTGCTAACTAGTAATTGTTCATGAAACCTATTGTCTAAGGAATTCTGCTTGGCAACCACCGAATTAGGAATCATAGGTCAGAAAGGAAGCCAGTGACTCTACTAAGAGGCAATCCACACAGTAAAACCTGGGCGACCGGTAATTTTCAGAAAGGCTGCTCACCTCACAAGGAACCTGAGAGGCAAACTCAATAGTGACATACGATCTTTCTCCTGCCAGATTGATAGGATGTCTAGCATCTGACAATAGAATTCATTTCTAAGTACGTGGGGAATTTCTCTTACATTGTTGGAAGGATGGTAACTTGGTATAACCACTCTGAAAAGCAGATTTTTAGTATCCTGAAAAATTATCAATCAATGTCCTGAACAGTCCAGCAGTTTGATTGCTAGGTATTCACCCAAAGATATTCTCACACATAGACAAAAAGAGAGAGTTATAAGAATATTCATATGGGTGTGGTGGTATATGGCTGTGATGGCAGCCCTCAGGAGAGAAAGGCAGGAAGATTTTAAGTTCGCGGTCAATCTGGGCTACATAGGAAGACCTTATAGAAGATGAGGGAGGAGGAGGAGTAAGAGGCGGAGAAGCACTACTCTAAGACAGTTAATAAGATATTACAATATCCATTGTAGGGCTGGAGAGATGGCTCAGTGGTTAAGGCACTTGCCTCCAGTGCCTAAGGCCCCGGGTTCAATTCCCCAGTACCCACATATGCCAGACCCACAATGTGGTGGCTCTGGTGCTCTCTCTCCCTCTCTCTCTCTTTCTATCTCTGTATTTCTCAGCTTGAAAATGAATAAATAAAATATTGTTTAAAATATCCATTGTAATCCGGTCAAAACCAGAAGCAGTAGTGGTTGCTCAGTGGTTATGGTGATGGACTAGAAAAGCCAGAAATAACCCACAATAACTATCCACAAAGGTAGTAAAAACTTTAAAAAATAAAATGCACTAAATACATAAATTGAGTTGAATAAAATCTATATATCTGAGCAGACAGAGCTCTCCCTGCTGAGTGCAAAAATGGCGAACTTGCATGCTGATATAATATATACAATTTATTTGAAGTTTATTTGGAAGTTTAAAAATCTATAAAACAATTCCATGTAGCATTCACAATATATGTATAAAAAGATGATTGCAATGAAGTTTACCTTTGGAAAGGAAAAAAGGTCTAGGATAAAGAAGCTTAAACGCAGGGCTAGAGAGATTACTCAGTGGTTAAGCCACTTGCTTGCAAAGCCTAAGGACACGGGTCTGATTACCCAGTACCCACATGAAAGCCAGATGCACAAAATAGCATATGCATCTCGAGTTCATTTGCTGTGGCTAGAGGCCCTGGCATGCCCTTTCTCTATATCTGCCTCTCTTCTATCTCTCTCTGCTTTAAAATAAATATAAATAACATATTTAACTGCTATTCTATTTATTTTATTAAAAGAGAAAAGATTTTCTGAAGAAGACAAGATATCACAGTTCAGTTCTGAATCTAAGTACAAGAAGTTCTACTGTCCTGTGCTTTTGAATGTTTTTAATTTATGAAGAAGGAGGGAGGAAAGGAAAGAAGGGAGGAAGAAAGAGAAAAAAGAAAGAGAGGGCGGGGAGGAGGCACAGAAGGAGGGAAAAAAGATATAGATACAGCCATACAAATGAAATGACTGTAAGAATGCTTAACCCAAGGGCTTCTCAAGAACTCGGTGCAAGACACACCTGTGTTCTAGTTCCTGACTCCCTGGCCCATCCAAATGGTGAACAGTCTAACAACCACCTGCCAGCCACAGCTCTTTCTGTAGTGATCTGAAAGGGGCTCCTTCCCAGAGCCTCTAGGGTAAAAAATAATGACTAGGATGGGCAACATGTTGCCCCTCTTGGTGACTTCTTCTTGGCTCCAGGAGAGTCCTGGAAACATAAGGCCTAAGGAGCATACCCATCTCAGCGTCTGGTTCACCAGCAGACTTCCCCAAGAGAATCTTTCTCCACGTTCCTGTCAGATACCATGGAGCTCTGGGGATCTGCATGAGCAAAGAGTCTCCAACCAGGCTTTCATGCTTGAAGCGGTGGGAAAGGCCAGCATTTTGGCACAGAACCGCCAGGGAGATTTCTCACCATGACAACCTGTCACTCCTCTGACCCATGCCTAGGGTTACAGGAAGCTCAGGCCCCAGGGTTGTTCTGATACAGCACCTCCTGCCAGCCTCTCTAAGTGCATATTTTCAATTCTTTAACTAAGGGACCAAAATTTGGGATTCATGGGACTGGGATCTCCTGCATCTTTATGCTTCCTGAGACCCAAAATCCTGCATCACTGTTAATTTCTCAAGCACTACTTGTTTTACAGCATTTCCATTCCCCAGCACAAAATCAATGTCCATGCAATGTATTCAATCAAACATAGGCACACATCCTCCACCTGAAGTTTTTATAGCCCCAGTGGAAAAGCTGGACATACATGTGTATGTGCTCAGAAGGTACACGATGATACTAAGTGCAGATTGTGATCATAATAACTTCATTTATCATGGAAAAGTCAAGGAAGCAAAATTCCTTTATGTATGCCTAAAATTAAAGCAATAACAGAAATGGAGACCCAATTTTGAAAGAAAAACTTGCTCAATTTAAAAGTGAATTTAGGGCTACAGAGATTTCTCAGTGGTTCAAGGAGCTTGCTTTCAAAGCCCGCTGCCCTCCATTCAATTCCTAGTACCCATGTAGAAGCTAGATGCACAAAGTGGCACATGTATCAGAAGTTCATTTGCAGTGACAAGAAACCCTAGGTTGCCCTCTCTCTCTCTCTCTCTCTCTCTCTCTCTCTCTCTCTCTCTCTCTCTCTCTCTCTCTTTCCTTGCAATTAAATAAATGTTTTAAGTGAATTTAGATTACAAACATATAACAGATTCAAACAGATTATTTATGGTTTAATGATATAAACTAATTACCTTTAGCAGAGGAGCATTTATGTACCTCAGAACACTCAGACATTCAAATGTCTTAGAAATAAAAATGAGAAAAGAGCTCCAGCCATTCTGGATCTTGATAGAGGACAGCAGATATTCTTAAAGACTACTACTCATAGCCAGTGTTTGATGAGCAGAAAAGAAAAGGTTTCTAGCTAAGATCGAAGTACCTGTCTTGGAAGGAAATAATCAAAAGGAGCTACAAAATAAGATTGGAAAAAAAATCATAGATAGAAGATGATAGATAGATAGATAGATAGATAGATAGATAGATAGATAGATAGATAGATAGATAGACAGATACATACATACATACATACATACACGGATACATAGATACATAGATAGATACATAGATAAATACATAGATAGATGATAGATATATAGATAGATAGATAGATAGATAGATAGATAGATAGATAGATAGATAGATAGATAGGATTGGACAGGTGAATGAAGATATAAATGGACAAAAGTCACTAAGAACAAGCCTTGAAAGTTGGCCGATTAACAATTCAAATACAAGCAGAGTCTATGCTATTTGTCATCTTGTATTATCGCCAAAGCTTCTCCAGCCTCAAGATATTGACATTCAAGAACTTTATGAGACATTTTCCTAAGGGCAAACTATTTCCTCTCCTTGCTAGGGGAGTGGGAGAGACTTTTTATTTTTTATTTTTTAGTGGTATAGCTACCAGTAGCCACATGTGCTCAGGTAAATAATTCCCCACCATACCCATGCAAGCAAGCAACCTTAATTAGAGAGAGAGAGAGAGAGAGAGAGAGAGAGAGAGAGAGAGAGAGAGAGAGAGAGAGAGCAAAGAAGGAGAGGGACTGATTGCCAAGAAAAGTGGATAAAGCAGAATGGGATGGGGAGAAGGGGCAAGAGAAGGTGGAAGGGGTTATGATCAAAATACTTTGTGTATACATGTATAAAATTGTAAATAAATAAAAATTCCTCTCTATGGTCTTAACAAAAAGATGGCTTTTGAAAAAGAAATGAGGTAATTTTCAAAAAGTTACAGAAACAATTTTGAATTTCACGTTTCCAGGAAAGGACTCATAGCATATTTTAAGTCATTTCACATTTTCTTTTTTTAAATATTTTTTAATTTATTTATTTATGAGAGAGAGAGAGAGAATGGGCACACTGTAAACAAACTCCAGACAAGCGCCCTCTAGTGCAGCTGGCTTTACATGGGCACTGGGGAATTGAACTCTAGTCCTTCTTCATTGCAGGCAAACACTTTAACCGCTAAGCCCTCACATTTTCTTTTTAACCTATCAGTAATACCACCAAGAAATCATCCCAAACAACAGTGTTTCTAAAGTAATATTTGTGTTTATTAATTTAACAGTATTATTACTCAAAAGGGTATATTTTGCATGTGGCCAATATCTCCCTCCTTTCCCCTTCCTCCCTTTCCCTCTCTTTCTCTCTCCTTTTTCCTCTTCTCAGCCACCAGAACATGAGCAGTTCTGCTCCATCACATTTTCTGGGCAGTGATGTCTGCCTCAGTACAGGCCCAGAAACAACACAGCCAAGTGTCCCTGTACTTCACCTCTGAACCTATAAGCCAAAGTAAATCTTTTTCCTTTGACTCGGTTTCCTTGGCTGTTTTGTAACAGAAACAAGAAGCTGACAAACACTCTTCTATTTCTTCCAGAACATTTAGAAGATTCTTATTGAAAAATGAACAAAAATAGACATAGCCAAATCTAACTTGACACTCAATATGGTGGTAAATAAGTCCGCAGGAGAAAAAAAAAAGAACAATAATTTTTGAGGTTCTAACTAATTCACCTAACATCATTATGGGTTTTAGATTAGATCTGGGGTCTTTGGCAAGACATAGTAACACACCACAGCCAATGGAAAAGCACATGCCTAAGACAGTATCATGACACAGTTTCACCTCCTTAAGCCACAAAACTGCAGGTTAAAAATGGTCCTAACACTGTACTGTTCTCAAGAAAGTGGCTTAAGTTTATACTTAAGCCAAAATATGTACTTGGGATAAGTGGTTCGATAGGAAAGTGCCAGAGGCATAAATAAGCTTGTTCGGTGACTTGTGGTGCACTCTGAAGCTAATTGATCCTGGCAGGTGCACAAGGGAAAGCAGCCTTCTCAGGTTGGAGGCACCACAGGAGCCTGAGAGAGCTTTCCTATGACTGAGGAAGCCTCCTGGTCACAGCTGCTCCTAGCAGTTTCTAAGCCAGAATCCTCTCTGCCACCCTGTGGATAGAGATCTGGGTCTCCAGCAGTTGTCCAATTTCTGGGGAAGTCACAGAGCTGCTTCCCAGCATGGCTAGGTCTGCCTGCTTGTACCTCTTTGCAGCTCATCTTCACGTGAGGAACAGGGTGGCTTCCACCTGGTTGAGCATACAGGACGGGATGCTCATTCTCTGTAAAAAGATGTCAGCTCCCATCATCTGCCTGTCTGCTTTGCAAGGGGACAAGATCTGGCCTAAAATGGATTTTTCCCAGGCTTTGAGCAGAGGGGACAAGCTCAAACATCTGCAGTCTAATTCCTGTGCAAGTCTGCCTCAGAAAAAGGCAGGAGACATGGAAGTCTAACACCCCTCCTTGTGTCGTTTCTCTGGCACTGGGAGATGAAATCCTCAGGCCACTTTAGCCTTCTTGCAGATCTTGTCCATTCTCCCAACTTTAGCCTTCTTGCAGATCTTGTCCATTCTCCCAACTTTAGCCTTCTTGCAGATCTTGTCCATTCTCCCAACTTTCTTTAGCTTTCTTAGGAAGAAGATAAATGAACCATTTCTGTATTTTCACAAAAATATACACTGAACCATTCATTATTGCTACAAAAAAAAAGAACCCTAATGAACCTCAGGCCAATAGCTGACATCCTAGCAAGAAATGAGCCACCCCAGACCTACCTGGAGGATCCACATGGAACCCCGCAGAGAGTGGTGGGATAAACAAGAGACCTATAACCACAGCCAATCAGTCAACCCAGGATAAGCCAGCGAGATAGATACCAACGATTGTCAACACAACCTAAGCAGAAGTACAGAGACCCCCTAAGACCTCAACAATAAAGCAGCCTTAATACTTACCCACCATGACTCAGGGAACTGAGCGGAAGGGGGGGGAAGACTGTAAAAGCCATGGTGGGGGAGAACTCCCTGAGACATCGCCCCCCCCCAGTAACATCATACTAAGGAGGGTGGAACCAGGATGACTCCTAGGATATCCATAATCCCCTACCCCATGGACTGATCCAGACTGCCCATGGAGGAGGATATCCAGTTGATTGGGGACAGGGAAGAGGGAAATCGGGGAACTGGGGATACCAGCACATTATTTGCTCATTCGATGTATCTAATTATGGATGATAAATAAATATTTTTTTAAAAAAAAGAATCCTTTTTGTGTGTCAAAGTGTCAAAGCTGAGCTCTGTAGATTTAGTCAGTGAGCACTGCCCTTTCTAATAACAAATCTCACTTTCCTTCCCAGGAAGTTGAGGACAATTATTAGGCTCAGTTACTGCAACTATTCCAACTCCTATGGGCAGATGGAGTTCTAATCTCTCTTTTTTTTTTCATTGCTTCTTCACATTATTATCCTACTAACTTCATTTTAAAAATGATTACCATTAATCATTCAATTACCAATGATAATCTAACAGTCATGTTTCTAATATTCATTCAATAAACATTTCTTGGCTGTCAGGTAAAATACAATACAATGATCTTACAGTTGTATTCAAGAAATTATGTAGTAAATTCTGGGGAGATGGTTCTGCAGAGAAAGTGTTTGCCAGACAAGCATGAGTACTTGAGTTTGGATCCTCAGAACCCACATAAAAAGCTGGCTGTGGTAGTATGAACATCCAGTCCCAGATTGCCTATGGCAAGATGGGACGTGACAATAGAATAATCCCTTGAAAGTTCACAGACCATGGTCCCTGCAGCGGTAGAGGTGAGGACCAGCACCCAAGGGTGTCTTTTCACCTACACACTAGCACCATGGCACAGGTGCACCCCCATTCACTCTTACACACTCATAAATATATATATATACACACACATCATACAAACACAAAGGAAATTAGTATATAATTTCATATATAGTTTTTTATATTTCAGAATAAATGCTAATAAAAAGGAAACAAATCAAATGAATAAATTATAAATACACACACACAAACACATGGGATTTTTTTAGGCTGGGTCTTATGTAGTACAGGCTGGTCTCAAACTCACTATGTAGTGAGCATGACCTTGAAATTTTGACCTTCCTGTCTGTCTCTACCTCCTGAGTGCTGGGATTATAGACATGCACCATGTGCACAGTTTTATGTGGTGCTGGGGATGGAACCCAGGGCTTTGTGCATGTCAGACAAGCACACTACCATTTAAGCTATATCCCTAGCCCCAAATTGTGTATATAATTTAGAAAAAGGTTTCTCTACTACTTCAGGCAAGTCAATGCGCTGTTGATGACTCCAGAGGAAGAAGTGCCAAAGAAGAGCCTGGGCTGAGGAAATCTTGGATGGGCAGAGTCAGCACGCATAGCAGCTCAACGCTCTTGGTCTCTGGACTGGCCCAATCACTCCATTCCATGCAGAGACATTTTGGGATTTCTGCTACAGTCTCAGGGAAGATCAGGCAATGGCAGGGAGACACATAAGTATGGGACAGAGTGCCAAGTAAGGATACAATTGAAATAGTCAAGTTTAAAATCTCTGGGAGGGGCTGTGTTAATTTTGGCAGTTTTTAGCTAATATTTCTAAGCAGTGTGAGTAAGGGACACTTCCAACTTTATGTGTAGATGTTCATTTCCTCGTGTTAACCTTCAGTCACAGTTACAAAAGGCTTTCTTTGAAGGTGAACTGCAGAAATCCTGATAGAAATAAATCTCAAGCCTAAGTGGTATTGTGTAAGGCCACAATAAAGTGAAGTTATTTTTCAGAAAGGAAATGTGAATGCATCTAATACTGCCAGAACAAATCTGTGGCAAAACTCTTATTTGTTATAATACATGACATTATTTAAAACTCATGTTTTTGAGCTATCTGGAGCACTTGTACTCACAGAGAAAGGAAGCAGAAGGGTGGCAGCCAAAAGCTGGGGCAACAGTATGGGGACATAGTGCTTAGTATGCATAGCTTCATTGCAGCATGAAGATGGTTCTGGAGATGGATGGTGGGAATGGAGGACAGCGTGTGAGTGTGCTCAATGCCAACTGTGCATTTTTAAATGGTTAAAATGGCAAATTTTATGTTTTGTGTTTCTTAGCACAGTTTAAACAGAAACACATGTGTATTTTGAAATGGCCATGCAATAAGAGAAAATGACATACAACCTGTTTATAAGAGTCCAGAAGAAATGTTAGAAAAGCCAGATAAATAAAATGGATAAGGTCTATCGAGCACACCAGCATGGCAGAAGAGTGACTAAGTTTGACTCCTGCCTGCTCAGCTTGCAATCAGTATCTCCATTAGAAAAGCAGGTCAGGTCCTACAGGCTAAAAGGTTGAGCAAATCAGCCCAAAGGCAGGTCATACATAGCACAATGAGGGGCCACACCTTTACCTCTGTCCTCATCACCACAGTGTGTCTGTTCAGTGCCAAGTTCAGTACAGATTCAGATTCTGTGGTTTTTCATTCACCCCTCAGCTTTACAGAACCTGGTAACCCCCAAACACAGTTGAGGATAGATTCAGTAAACAGAAACTAACAGTAGTGTGCAAATCTAGTCAAGCATTTGAAATACATTAGCTTAATTGAACCTTTCAGAAACTCAATCAGAAAGGTTCTATGAATGCCCTTTTTACAGACGAGGACAAGAAGACAGAAGGCTTAGTGCAATGGAACAGGTCCTGTTTAACCCACACTTCCTAGAAGATACCTTCCATACCCCCCAAAAGTGAAAAATGAACCTGTAAATTCACTTACACACATAGTCAGTGAGTGTTCAATTAAAAGGGGGGAGTACCAAGAAAACAAACTTTTTAGGCATAGTTTTCGTAATCAAGGATTACCTTAGGATATCAGGTGCTTTTTTTAAAAGAAGGGATGGAGGAGAAAGAGAGAAAAGAGGACAAGAGAAAGAGAGGAACAAAAGGAGGGGAGTAGGGAGAAGGGAAGGGAAGGGAAGGGAATGGAAAAGAAGGGAAGGGAAGGGAAGGAACAAGAAGGGAGGGAAGGGAAGGGAAAGGAAAGCAAAATATTCAGCCATAATGAGCTGATTCTTGAAACTACATCTAGACTCACATCTTTTGAAAACAAGAATAAAATCTGTGTAGAGAAGAGAGAAAGTTGAAAGTGTGTTGCTACTGATGTTTAACAACCCCATTGTGTATAGGGAATAGTCTATGTTGTGCCTATGATCTGTCTGTGATGATACCATGCACCTGTTGGGGAGGAATCCATCTGATGCTTGTTGGAAGCATGGATTGCCATGTTTAATGTCCTCTGGAGAGAAGGGGGCTCTGCAATGGGGGAGCTATCTGGAGAGCATGACCCCACTGTATTCCCCTAGGATATACACCCCATACTGGCCCTATTTCAGAGCACCCTTCAGCTCTTATAACCACAGTGATCCACAGGCCCTTAGACCTGGACATGGAGCCTGGGCAGTTTTGAGGCACCCACTCTATAGACCTTCAGTGAGTTCCTTCACATGAGGCAAAGAAGGAGATCAAGGCTCCTACTGGAAGTTCATACCCACTCTTCTTGAGCAGGTGCCCAGAATCCCTAAATTCCCTAGCAAAGGCCCTGAATCCACCACTGAGCCTTCTTTGACTGTGTCCTCCCAAGGGTGGCCCATAAGAGGGTGTGTACCTCCCTAGCCATGATGGTGTGTGAGAGGGCTGCTCTGTGATGGTATTGATGGAGGTGTGAATTGGTCACTCATTGCATAAAAAGGTCCTTTGAGTTGCTGTTGGAAAAGAGATGGGTGGAGTGATCCAACTGGGAAGATACTTTACTTATAAATATGCTATATAAAAGGTATAAATGATAGAAGCTAACCCACCTTGCTACCCGGAACCCAGAATAGTAGCCAGGGAAAAGATGCTCAGAACACATTTGTTGACTGAATGAATGGTTCAATCAATGAGTACATGCACACATAATCAATTAATTCCTAGTCTATCTATATTAAAAATAACTCTGCCAAGAGAATACCCTCTCTGAACTATACTTGTGCAAATACAAAAGGAAATAAAGAGAAATTTATGACTTGGATTCAAGGCAATTAAGTGAAAGGTTTAACAATATTCTGAAGGTGCCAGGGTATTCAGCTCTAAAAGAAGTGTCCCCAATGGTACAACAGCAATTCCTTAAAAGAATAAGTAAGCCAGCTAAGACCCAGAGGATCACCCAGGCTCACCATGAGACCTGAGACTGCCCCAGGAACTAGTAGAAAAGACTAGAATGTAATAATTAAATGGTGCTGAAATAGCTGCTTGGCTGACTTACTACCTTGAAAATAAAATAAAACAATTGCTGACACTTCCCATATTTTAAAAATCCAGATGGAATAAAACTTAAAGTACAAAAGCATGAAATAGTAAAAGTACTAGAAGAAAATTTAGGAGACTCATTTTATACCTGTGGAGAAAGAAGATCCTTCTTAGACATATCGGCAAACATAGAAGCAATGAATAAAATACTGAAATGCCAAGTAAAAGGTGGAAAAACCTTAATCTGTAAACCATGGGCTCTAGCCAGATCTGGGCTAACCCCACCCCCACCCCCAGCAAGCAATTGGCCAGGGTGATCCTTTTGATCCTCCAAAACAATGCAGGCTTTTGCCAAGCACTTGGTTAACCAATGGAGCTAAAAGGTAAGAACCTATTGTTGTTGACACCACAGGCCACCTTCTCAGAATGCCAAGAGACAACATGGGAAAGGAGAGGAAAGCCAGTCCTCACCTGACAAACCCTTATGGTGCAGAAAGTACTATGGGAGCTACTGGGTGACAATGGTCACCAACAGCATGAATAAGCAGGAGACCCTGCAAGCCATACAATCCACTAGCCAGACAAGAACTACACACTTGTGCAATAGTGGCACACAGCCTATATGGGTAACCTACTTCCCTCCTACTGGACATGAGGCTGGCTCAGTGGGACAGAACTCATAACCGGTACTGGGAACATAACCCAGAGAAAAACCCCCAGTGTTCTCTGAACAAGTCCAGAGGGGTAGCCTCATCAAAATGTCTCTCAAGTTCCTATGCATATCCTCTCACCCTTGATCAGAGAGTCTGTTTTATCTTGCAGATGGCAGAGAATACTGGGGAGATACTAGTTCCATCAACACAAGAAAAGACAGCTCACATGGAGATGTGCCATCTCTACCACAGCTACCAGGCACAGAAGAAATTGCAGAGAAAGCAGTTACACCACTATAGCTCCCAATGCTGACCTGACATCTCTATCCAGGAAAATAGCAACACTGTGGTGAACCAAAATGCATCGTAACAGAAATACAGAGGCTGCAGAGAGGTGAACACTAACTGAGAGCACACCTGATAAGGTGCACAGACTGTTGTGGAAGAGGAGATGGGTAGATTGTAAAAGCTACAAGGTGGGTAGACACAGCTACCCCCAGAGACAGAGACCCTAATTATGTCACAGTGAACACCAAAGACTCTACTGAGGAGACCTGCAGGGAAATAAGGACAAGGGGAAGGGACATATTACAACTTACAAATTAATTAATGAAAAAGCTTAATAAATAAATAAATTTACTTAAAATACAATGTTTTACAAGAATAAGAAAGGAATGGAGGGGATATTATAATTCATAACTTACACCAGGTAAACAAAGGAAAAAATATTTCTAGCTTTAAAGGAGATCTTGTCCAAGAGTAATAGCATATGCCTGTAACTCCAGCACTCCAGCAGCTGAGGCAGGAGGATAGTGAATACTCCAGAAGCTAGGCAGAGACATTGTAATTTCAAGACCAAGCTTAGCCATATAGTAAGAGCCTTCCCAAAGAAAGAAAAGAAGAAGGGAGAGAAGGAGGGATAGATGGAAAGATGGAAAAAGGAAGGAAGGAATGGAGGAAGGAAGGGAGGGAAGAAGGGATGGAGGGAGGAAAAAGCAAGGGTTCAGAGATATGGAAGGAAGGAGAGAGAGGGAAGAGAAAGAGAAAGAGAAGGGAAGCAGAGAAGAGGGGAGGGAGGAGAAAAGAGAGTTTGAATTATTTATATATTTTATTTTTACTTTTCTTTTTGTTTTTTGAGGTAGGGTCTTGCTTGTAGCCCAGGCTGACCTGGAATTCACTATGTAGTCTCAGGGTGGTCTCAAACTCACAGTGATCTTCCTATGTCTGCTGGGATTAAAGGTATGTGCCACCACGCTCAAATAATTTTTAAGACCATCAGAAAACTATAAAAGAAGAAGGTGTCTAAGGGATAAGAAACTGGGTCACTCAAAAAGAAATGCAGATGACTTACAAGCAATCGGAATCATAATAAACCAAACAACTGAGACACTGTCTCTTCTGAATATGGTTGGCAAAAGATAAAAGCTTTGACCAGAAATAGTAAGCACTGGCTTAGTTGTAGAAAACTAGGCACTCAGGGTTTTGGAGAAGAGTAAAATGATATGACCTCTTCGCATGACAAGTTATCAGTATCTGTCAAAATCATAAATGTCTCTAGAATTCAAATTATAGGGAATGTCAGTGTAACCATGCAAGAACTTGCATAGAAAGTTGTTCAGCAGGAAGCTGGGTAACTAAAGGAGTCTATTGGTCCAGTGGACGACTGGCTGTGAAGAAAATAAAATGATTTGAGCTGAAGAGATGACTCAGTGGTTAAGAAAATAAATTGTTGTATGTAGCTCTTACAGAAACATAGCTTAGGTACATTAATAGAAAACAAGCAAGACACAAAGCGATGGTGCCAACAGGGCACCGGTGTTGATGGTGTGTGAAGGATGTGAAGGCCAGACCATCAGAAACCATTTTAGCCTGAGGCCCCTGAGCACCTGATTTACAGATCCAATGGCCTGGGTTTTGAATCCAGGGTCAGCAAGTATCTTCCAGTTAAAATTCATTCTCCTTTAGACATCTGCTGGTGTAAGAAAGTAACAGTAGGCTGGAGAGATGGCTCAGGAGTTAAGGCGTTTGCCAGCAAAACCTAATGACCAGAGTTTGATTCCCCAGTACCCACATAAAACCAGATATACAAAGTAGCACATGCATCTGGAGTCCATTTAAAGTAGCTAGTGGTCCTGGTGTTCCGTTTATATTCTTTCTTTCTTTCATTCGTTCTCTCTCTCTCTCTATCTCTCTCTCTCTCTCTCTCTCTCTCTCTCTCTCTCCTTGCAAATAAGTAATTTTTTAAAGAAAGACTGTGGTGCTGATTTGTGTGTTCTGGCCTATGTCATAGGCTCTTTACACAGCAATACAATGACAACCTGGTTTTATATTGAAAAAAAATAGGGCAAGATCAGCATTTTAAAAAGACCACCCCTCCTCCACTCTGGCTACAGTGCTGCATTTGGGTAGAGAGGATGGGGAAAGGGTAGGGAAGCATCTGATCTAGGAAGTTGTTGCAGCATTTTTAGCAAAAGATGATGGTGGTATAAACAAATTAGCTTTGCTTAACTTCTCTCAGACTTGGTAAGAAGATACTGGGACAGTCTTCCTCACCGTATTCCAATGCTTAGCCAATGCCTGACAGAGAAAACCCTAACAGATATCTGAAGAAAGGGGTGGTGGAATGAAGTAAATAGGAAGAAGGGATTTTTCTAAAGTGATCACATGTAAGAAACGTGTAAGAAAGGCATGTTTAAGAAAGAAAATGGAGCTGACAAGATTCTCTAGGTGAATGAATGTAGCAGATAAAGAGAGAAGAGTCAAGGTTTCTGCTGTGTATTCCCAAATGGACCATGATGTCATTCCTTAACGCAGGGGAGCACTGCAGATGGTAAGGGTTAATAATGACAATTTTAATTTATAAGTGCTGAGCCTGATACACTATCACACATCAAAAAGGAATAATTTGGTTGGGAATATGGGTCCAAAGATGAACAGTGGAAATCTCTAAGAATATAAAAATGTAGATTTCATTAGCATGAAGAAGCCACAAGAGTCATGGATGAGGGCAGGGTACCCACGAAGAGTACAGAAAGAGAAGAAGATGTGGGTAGATGCTTTAGTGACATCAAATTTCAAGGGAGGAGCAGAAGAAGGAGAATCCACAAGAGCCCCAGGACCAAGGCAGATGGGTGCTTCCAGAACAGAGGCCAAGTTCTACCAGGAAATCAAGATTAGGACAGAGGACTAGATCCCATGAAAGTTTTTTGGAGACTAAGGTAGAGTGAGTGAGTAGGAGGCGAGGGACAAACATCAAGAATGCAGACCAGTTGGGAGTCTGACTTTGACAGGAAGAGGGGCACCTGAGCCTGGTACAGAGTCCTGATGCTCTATAACATCCAATGTTCTCAGTAAAGCTAGTGGAAGCTGCCCAGTGCTACATAGATTGGGTTAGAGGCTGCCACCCCCATGATAATGTGGAAACAAGTACCAAACTCTTGAGTCAGAACACAAAGAAAGTGATGGGCAGAAAGACACATGATGGTCTTCCTGATTGACATCTTCAATCATTGTTGTCACTGAAGGAAGACAAAAGAGGTAGATGAGTTAAGAACCCTCCATAGCCTCAGCCACAGAAATGGACCAGATATAAGCCAAAAAAAATTATCAACAGGCATACAGAGGTCCCTGTTTTGATCAGATACAAACACCTGAGCTGGCTGATGTTTAAACGGTGGATAGATAGAGCATGTTTAAATAAAAAAACTGTTCCCAACTTGATTCTGTTAGTGGGAAACCATAAAAGGACTGTAGCTCAGCCTAGCAGGGAGCTTAACTGAGGAGAGGGATGTACACAACACCAACATGTCAGATTTCTGACCACCAAGATCACCAGAGAAGGCTTTGTTGAGACAAAGGAGGGTTTCAAAGCAAAAAAGGAAACACTAGTGTCTGTGGCTGATTGATCTGCAACCACAGCTTCATAAGGATGAGCATCTATCTAGATCCCACAGGCAGATTAAACATTCAGGCTACTGAGGCCAAGCGGTCCCAAGCGTGGATATAAATCCTGTCTTAGAAATCTTCTGCCACTACAAAAAAAAAAAAAAAGACCTGAGGCTCAGTGCTGGATAAAGAAAAGCTGATTTAGTTTGCAGCTCTGTAGAGCCAAAAACATGCACTGGCAACTGCTTGGCCTCTGGGGAGGACCTCATTAGAGTAATGTGGAGGGTACGCAGGATGCATACAGAGAGGCATGCAAGAGGAGACAGAGGGAAACTGACCCACTTTATAACAACCCATTGTCATGGTAACTAATCCAGTCCCATTAGACCTAATTCATTTTCCTAAAACCTAACACCATCTTTCCAGAAAGACATCAATCCATACATGAGGATAGAACCTCTTATGGTCTAACCACTCTCTCACTAGGTCCCAATTCTAAGGACTCACCACGACTCAATACCAATACAATAGTGACTACCACTTTCAGCACATGAACCTTGGAAGACAAACCATATCCAATCTGTATCAAATCCCAAATCCCATCTTCCTTCTGAGAGCTTCCTTCAATTACATCAGATTCTTTTATCTGTTACCTTATCCAGCCTACATTTGGCTGGAGCAATGGGAGTCTAATCACAAATCGCCAACCTAAAAAGTGCACAGCACCCAAGATTCCTTCACAGTCCATCAACAGGGCTTTGGCTGAAGTGGTGTGTCTATATATCTGCAGGCCAGGAGCAGGAGGAGTGGATAAGAAACAACACAAAAATACAGTGGCGCTAAGGAATCGGCGGAACACAGCAAATCCAGGTATGCTAGAAACAAGATGTTAGACACAGTCATTCAGTTCTAGAGGCAAGGTCAAGATCAAGATCAAGATCAGGGCACCAGAAGAGTCAGTGTCTGCTGAGAGCCCACTTCTCAGATGGCATCTTTTGTGTGTGCCTTCACATGGCAGAAAGGACAACTGAGTTCTCAAAGGCCTCTTTTATAAGGCAGTAATTCCAATCAAGAAGGCTCTTCCCAAAGGCCTCAGAGCTTCCTGTCACCAACCTAGGGATTAAGACTTGACAGATGCAATTTGGGTCAAGCAAACATTCAGATCGTAGAACCAGGGGTACAAGAAAATTGTCACATGGGAGGAACAAACCTTCTGTGACCTTGTGTTCAAGGAAGTAGCCAGTCAGCTTTGAAGTCAAATTGGGAGCCAATTAAAAAGAGTAACTGAGGCTTGTTGGTTTGTCTGAGATGATTTGGGCATGTGGTTGGCTGGCTAGTTTTGTGGTACTGTGGACTAAGCTCCTGGCTTTGAACGTCTGCTGATTACACCATCTCACCAGTCAGCTACCTCCAAGATCAGTTTGTGAGTTCTGAAGAAAAGTGATTGGTTTGGCTTTATTTCTATTTGTCAATCATACCTTGTCAGGAAATTAAAAGATTACCATGTTGAGCTCTCTTGCCAACAACTCGTATCCAGCATATTTATAATACAGATGAATGAGGCAAGATCACGAAACAAGGCAGGCAGCCTGTCCTACACTAAGCAAGAGTAGCATTCCAGCAGAGACCCCCTCAGCCACCTCAGAGTAAAGAACGAGAGCTAGATATTGGCTAGGAAGTTTAGGGGTCCTGAAAGTAAACTAAACATGGCTAACAATGAGAAATGTCCTTAAACCTATGGGAAGGCTGATTCTCCTTATCGCTCTGTTTGCCTAAAAGGGTCTTTTCAATCTTCCACTTTGTCAAAGGCCAGAAATATGAGAGGGGTCTAGTGTCTTCTTTCCTCAAGGACTCCCCCCTCCCTCTTCTTCCCTAGAGGACTTCCCCTCTTCCTAGAATAGATAATCACACTCTTCCAAGAAGGATGATTCCCTTTCCTAGACATGTATATTCTCTTTCCTGGAAACTTAGCAGTGCCTGGACACCTGAGATGGGGGCTCAACTGAGCAACTCAGCCCCCATTCAGTAAATTCCCATAAAAGACCCCAATCAGAGTCTCTAGCTGTGCTTTCTCATTTCTGGGAATCCTTTTCTGGGCTTCCTTTTCTTAACCTCTGTAATAAAATTTTTCTAAATTTCACACTCTATGGACTGTGAATGTCATTCATCAAATTCATAAGACAAGCACTTGTGTGAGGGAGAGGAAAAATGAGAGATGAGGCACAATCTACCTGCTCCCCACCACTAAGATGCTTCATTTATGATCTTCCTTTCCTGACTTGGAGAGAAAGGGGAAAAAGGGAAGTCAAAGAAGAATCAGAAAGTATGCTCTGTCCACAGATCTTTCATGGGATCTAGAAAACTTTGTATAAATGGTCGTGGGTTCCTCCACTTACATAATCACCTGACTATGTCAAAGACTCCTTTCTGTGTTCTCTACACTCATATTCTCTCTCTCTCTCTCTCTCTCTCTCTCTCTCTCTCTCTCTCTCTCTCTCTCTCTCTCTCTCTCTCTCTCTCTCTCTCTCCTCTTCTCTCCTCTTCTCTCTTGCCAATCCCCCATGATGGTCCATTTAGCTTTTCTCTCTGCTACCAACTCATGTCCCTTTGCAATTTTTGTGTATGAATTGTATAAAGAAAGGACATTTGAAACATATGTAAATATGTTCAAATTAAGCTAAACAAAACAGAATCTTGTTTTCCTATAGGTCTTTCTATAAGGGCATTGCTTTGGGGTCAGTAGTGGTTCATGTACTTTCTAGTTACTTCACATCATAAAGGCATGGGTCTGCCTCAGCCAACCCAAGCTTGTCTCCCATTGCTGAAACTTCTCTACTGGAAGGCTGCAGTTAGACCTCTAACAAGGAAAGCCCCTAAACAAGATGCCATGGTGTTCCCTTGAATGTGAAAAGAACAAAATCTTTGTTCTCCTAAGACTTCCAATGAGTCATGGCCTGTGATGATTTATATTGATTGCCAACTTGAAAGGACCTAAATCATCTATAAAACTAGCCTCTGGGCCTGCCTGTGAGAGATTATCTTCATCAGGTTAATTGAGATGAGAAGACCCATCTTAACTGGGGCAGCACCATTTCATGGGCTGTGGTCCAGGACTATATGGAAAGGAGAGAGCTGACAGCACCAGCATTCATCTTTGGATGCTTGCTGATTACAGACACAAAGTGACCAGCTCCCGCAAGCAAGCTCTGCTGTCATGCCTTCCCACCCATGATGCACTGTAACTTTTGAGCTGAAATAAGCCCTGCCTTCCTTAAATTGATTCTTGTTGGGTATTTGGCCACAACACTGAGAACAACCAAAACAGGCCTTAGGCAATGCTCTTCACTGCCACAGATTTTTGCAAAGTTGAAGCAGGTCACATTTAAGGCCCCTCTTTGTCTAAGAGCCTGATGTGAACTCACCCTTCAGAACACTGATGAGAAACCTCATCAGCTTATCACGACTGCTCTTCTGTGCCACCATCTTTGGTCACAGCTTCTATTTAAAAAGACATGATGTGGGGAGCTCAGAGTGGACACTGAAGCATGCCCATGCAATGTGAACTCTAGAGGTCTTCGGAGTCCCACACTACTGGCTCTGAGCACCACATACCATCTCCTTACTCCACGGTTGGTGTGCAAACTGTAGCACCCATCCACATCTGAAGCTTCAGGAATTTTCAGGGAGAAATTTATCTGAACATCAAAACTGAAGCCCTCAGTTTATAGCCAATGAACTGAGGTGAGAGGTCTCAAGACCAGGAAAGTAGTTAGTGGTGTGTGTGGGGTGGAATCTCCTGTCTCCTAGCTCCACTTTTCCATGATGTGTGTTTGAAACATGTGAAGAAAGAACTTAGTATCTGTGTACTGTTTTTCTTTGGTGGATTTTATAACTTCAGAAGCATTCAGTCATTCATCTCCAGATCAATATTTATGACTTCCCAGTCTCTTGGACACTCCAGAGAGCAAGGTAAGTGGTGAGAAGGAACCTTGATTATGTGGGATCCTTGCCTTTTTAATGGAGATCAATCGATCAGCAATCAAATGCACAGCTAAAATTATCAGGCTACTATGGAGCCCAGGTCTCCACCATTGGGACTATGAGGCGGGGCTGTGTTTTCAAATAGCTTGACCAAGTAGATTTTGAAAATGATCCATCAACTACTAATAATAGAAGGTTCATGAAATTCTCTCTCCCTCTCTTTCTCTCACTATTACACAGAGAGAGAGAGAGAGAGAGAGAGAGAGAGACAGAGACAGAGACAGAGACAGAGACAGAGACAGACAGAGAGCACAAAATTTTGTTAGCCTAAATAATGTCTCTCCAGAATCTTCTTATTGATTCTAAACTGAAAAAGGAACTAGTTGCTGGCAGGGCCAGCAGATTCAATATCATGTTCCACCTTACAGTCTTTGAAGCTACAAGAAGCTTTGGAGAAGTGGAAGAGTCAGTTTATCAGTGATGGTGTTCAATAATAGTTTGAAAATAAATGTTTCTTTCCCTAACAGGCAAGATGAGCAAGAAGTTCAGAAAGGAAACTGGCTTAGTATTCAAAGCAAAAAAAAAAAAAGGAAAATGAAAAAGAAAAATTTAATTTTCCTTTCCCAGTTAAACATAAACTCTAGGCTTTATACGCCTATGACCTAGATATATTCAAAGAGTCCATACTGTCAATTTCTGGGAGAAAGAGGCCTCAGGCTTCAGCTGTGAGGCCAACTCTTTAGCTTAGGAAATAGCTTCACAAGAGAATATTGAGCAAAATACAAAAAAAAAGGTTTATAAGGTAGAAACAGTGAGTGAGCTTAAAAGAATTCAACTAGAGAGAGCTACAATCACATTGTTCCAACCTCCCCTCTGCTTGCTTATAACAACACATAACACAGGCTTTTCTCTTAATTCTAGCACTCTAAATTCCCACAAGGAAATATCACTTTTCAGAGAAGAAAAGAAAAAAGACATCTCCCTGTGTAGTCAATGACGGAAGGTAGAAGAAGGAAGGGTCAGAAGGGTCACAGAGATTTTCTCTTGTGTTACCTAGTGTAACAAAAAAAAAAAAATTCAGTGTAACAAAAATTTTGCAGAGATTGACAATATGAAACTAAAAAGATTCCAAAGGGTTGTGCTGAACTGGCTGTATATAGCTCCACTATGCATGCAGATAGCATGGTTTCAACTCCAGCTTGCAAGTTCCATTAGATGAATGATGAAAATCTGATTACTATATTTATTAACAAGTACATTGTGGCTTATGGTGCCACACTCAGAAAGGAAATGCCTGGTTCTTAGATATAAAAAGTATAATTCAAAGTTGTAGAGTCCCTAATGAAAGCACTGAAGAGTAAATATCATAGTAATAAAAACGGATGTCTTTAGCTGAATCCTCGTGAATGCCAGGGTATTTAAATCACAATTAATTGCAGTGGCAAAGCTTATTAAGGTGGCAGAGCCAAAAATCAATGTATTAATGGTATAATATCACTGCTGTTTAACCAGACCAGCAATAAATTACACATCTTTGCTCTGGAAATAAGAGCTACAAATTCTATTTATGTTGTACTATGAGAAAGAAATATTAAACTTTTTTTTCTAAATACTACCCCTAAATCAGTGAATTCTCTACCAGAGAATTACACACTTGAGACATGAGAGCCCGGCCGAAGAATGAGCTATGCATGGTCCCCTACTACAAAGACTGATACAGACGGCCCATGGAGGAGGATATCCAGCTGACTGGGGATGGGGAAGGGGGACAACGGGGTATTGG